>ONZH01026520.1:0-28008 GCA_900303285.1 Rhinella marina | reverse complement strand
TCAGAAAAAAAAAACATTTAAAAAAAGATCAGATTATAAGTTAAAGAGGACCTTTCACCACTCCTGACATACCTGTTCTAATAGCTCCATGCATTCCCCATGTACTAACAATTCTGGAGCATCTATTCTTATGGCTCTATGTTGTTCCATTCCTTTATTATTTGCACTAGAAGTTATGAATGAATTGCTATTTGCCTTCAGTAAAGGAACAGAGGGGAGGTAACCAGTTGGGGGTGTGTACCTGCACAGACTGACTCTAGCCAATCAGTGCTGCCATGTTCAGACTGTGCAGGTACACACCCCTAACTTGTTACCTCCCCTCTGCTCCCTTACTGAAGGCAAATAGCAATTCATTTATAACTTCTAGTGCAAATAATAAAGGAATGGCACAACATACAGACATAAAAATAGATGTTCCAGACTTGTTATTACATGGGGAATGCATGAAGCTATTAAAACAAGCATGTCAGGAGCGGTGACAGGTCCTCTTTAACAGAACATATGAGCTGAGTTTATCTAGAGTTACTCTGAGAATCCATTAGCAGAATGCAGACTACTATGTATGTCTTTGGAGCAGCAGATGAACTAAACTAGCATAGTGTTGCCACATCTCCATCCAGAACTGGAATACGGGTCTCCCTTTTTCGGATTGGTGAAGTTCCCAGAAGTCAGTCCTCTAAAACACACAGTTATATATCAAGCTGTTAAAGTCTTCGGTGCTTGATATCCTGGTATATAGATTGACAATAAGAAGATAACAAACGTCCCCTGCTTGGACTATTGGCCAATCTGTGATAAAACTTGGCAGTAAGTGTTCAGTTTCTCCGCAGTGCCACCACAGCGGAAAATTGGCATCACGTCTTCACTTAAATCAATGGGCTGTCTATGTAATACAGGACATGTGATGGTCTATCCTGCATGCTCTCCCCCTGTCCTTTGTGGGCAACTAAGGAGGGTCCTGAGGGCCCCGTTTTATTAGTTTAGAATTCCTCAATAAAGTAGATGAAATTTGGTTTTCTAAACTCGACAACCCTTTTAAAACTTTGAAATATACAGTATTTTTCACCCCATAAGACACATTTTTTTCCTCCAAAAGTAGGGGGAAAATGCCCCTGCTTCTTATAGAGGTCATCTGTGACATCACGCTGTGCCTGTCAGATAACAGCACAGCCAACGGAGGAGGAGGAAGAAGAGCACTGAAGAAGAGGAGCGGCAGCATCCGGAGCAGGAGAGGTAAGTGTTTTTTTGTTTTTTTTAAATTAAACATGAAGCAATGGGGGCTAATATGAGAAGCAATGGTGGCTGATATTAGGCAATGGGGGCTGCTGGAGGGTAATATGAGGCTATATGGGATGCTGGGAGCTAATATGAGGCAATGGTGGCTGCTGGGGACTGATGAGAGGCATGGGGCTCTTATCTGAGGTCTGATTGGGGGTCATTCACATTGGGGTCTGAGCCGAGGTCTGATTGTGGTCTTATTAACATTGGGGGTCTGATTGGGGCTGTCAGATGAGGTCTGATTAACACTGAGGGTCTGATTGGTGGTCTGACCTGAGGTCTAATGAAAAATATTTTTTCTTATTGTCTTCCTCTAAAACCTAGGTGCGTCTTATAGGGTGAAAAATATGGTACCCCATTGTGTTGAAGCTGTGTGCTTCAGTTTTGACTCTATGGCCTAAATCACACGTCAGTGTTTTGGTCAGTGATTGTGGCCAAAACCAGGATTGGAGCCTCCATAGACAAAGTATAAGAGCAAGGTCTGAACAAGAGTCGCACCTAGTTTTGGCTCAAAATCACTGATGTTAATCACTGACCGAATGCTGACTTGTGAATAAGGCATAAGGAGGAGATTTGCTTAAAGGGGTTTTCCATCCTCCAAAGCCACCTTAAATACACAGTACACTCTTTTCGAGGAAAGTTTGTAATACACTCACCATTCTGAAATAGCATCGCAGCTCAGGAACGCAGCCACGTGACAGTCCTCTTCTGAAAGTCAGCTTCCACCAACATCACTTCCTTTATCAGGTTTCCAACCTGGACTATGGATGGGACATCACATCTGCTGTAGACAGGGCAAGAGCTATTCCTCTATCTGGCTCATGCGCAAACTCCGGGATTCATCTCATCTGCACATGCACCAGGGAGAGGATTAGCTCTGGCCCTGTCCACAATGGAAGTGATGTCTCATCCAAAGCCCAGACCAGAAACCTGGTGAAGAACACGACAACAACAGAAGAAAAGGAGCATCATGTGACCAGGTTCATCGGAGGCGGATCCACACAACTTTGGAATGGTATACTGTAAGTATATTACAAACTCTGTCCTACAGGTGTGGTCCGTGTATTTTAGTTGACTTTGCAGGACCCACTGCATCCCGGAAATCTCCTTTATATCAGCCAGAGTTCTGGCTTAAAGGTGTCATCTGACTCTTTGTAACTGATGAACTATCCTTAGTGAATGGTGCAGAGCTGCATCTAGGCCACATGACCACATGATGGTCGTGATGTCACTGGTGCATAGAGTAACCAATGAGAAAGCCTCGACGCTTAAAGGCTTAAAAAGCTGATCAGTGGGGGTACTGGGTGTCGGACCTCCATTGATCAGATGTTGATGCCCTATTTAGAGGATAGGTCATCAGTTACAAACAGTCGGATAAGCACTTTGATATGCACCAAAAAATCTGGTGGAAATGCTTTGTACCATATGTGTTTTAGACAATTTTATGCCTTACTTGACAACCCGAAGTGGCTTGATGGGAAATAGTTGTGGCTTACACTGCGCCAATGTGTGCCAAAATTGTGTCAAAGTTTCAGCTCAAATTTTGGCACAATGTCTAAAGATACACCAAACTGATCATCCAGCCCAAGCCACTGTGATAGATCTTTGGACTGTGCAATGTAAGTATACACTGTCTAAATATTAGACAATATTAGTAAATCTGCCCCAAGGCGATCAAATTTTGACAAAATCCTTATCGTGTTGCGAGGAACATGTTTCCAAGTTTAACTCTTCAGTAGCTACCTCAAGCTTCCATCCCATGACAGCTCCTCAGCAGAAAGTGACAAACGCTGACTGCTTCTGCCTTGGACTCATCCCCCGGAGCCGAGAGAGGGTGTTGGGAGGGCGGTGGAGGGGAGAAGAAGAGACATCTTGTATCATCGATCTTCCTTAAATACTCACAGCTGTGACAAAACGAGAGGAGCAAAATGATGATGAATGAGACAGGTATCTGATGTTTACCTGGGACATTCCTCAGACCCTTTCACCGCCAGAAGCCCACCAAGACGCTCCACTGAGCACGCCGAAACGGGCAACAGACTGCCACAACAAGCGTTATAAATGACAGCTCTCCTTCTATGCACCCCTTAATGAAATCCCCTCTGGTTACCCCAAATTAAACCAGGTGCCAGATCAGCGGTGAGTGCATCATTTAGGATAACGTGCATGATTTCAGAGGGAAAAAAGCCTCTCCATCATTTAGGGAATCTGTCTAGTGTGAATATGATGAATTTTCATTGCTCTGTTTGCTCAGGATGTGCAAATAATTGCAGAGCTGACAGTTTCTGCGCAATTAATCAAATATATATATGAATTTCTTTATTGCACTCGCTCGCTAACCAGAAATCCTGTCTGATTCAACAAGATGGGGACTTCAAAGGAAATTGAACTAAGCAGTGACTTTTAGTCACTTGTTTATATATCACATAGGCTTTCTAGCAGATTTTTCATCCCAGATAATTTCATGCTAAAGCCACTGGTGAGGTTTTAAAATAATAAATCTTGGGTTTTTTAGATAGAAAAAGGCGCCTCTCTCTTATCAGAGGCTGAGTAATTATGTCCCCATTGTGATTGCAAACATTCAGACCTGTCAATTGGACGGGGGTGCATGACCCTGACAATGGCATTGACTGAAGGTGGGGGAAAATAAAATCACTAGGTGCATATCAGGGTTGCCAACTGTCTAGAAATTTCTGAACAGTCCATAAAAATAGGCGATAGATGTGTCCAGGAAAAAAGTTTTTTCCTTTTTTTTTGGAGGCTGGAGGTTCATGACTATATTTTTTTTGGGGTGTATTGAATGGATTCAGTGCACACACCAATGTGGATCAAAAGTATTTTTTTAATCTTTCACCCTATAAGACACACCTAGGTTTTAGAGGAGGACAATAAGAAAAAAATATTTTCCATTAGACCTCAAATCAGACCAGCAATCAGACCCCCAATGAGACCTCAGCCCCAATATAAATAAGACACCTCCATGCTAAGTGATAAAAATATTTACTAAGTGTGATTAAATATAAGGTAAAACAGATAAATCACATACAAAATAAGTAATAGTCAATCACCTGCCCTACATAAAGTCCTCTTTATAGAACATGGCCGACGCCCTGTGGTGATATAATAGAGAGCTACTGACCTACAGAACCCTACCTGGATGATGTTCTCAGTGGAGTTCCAATTATTTGTCTTTGTACACAAAGGTTTATATCTGTCAGCCCCTCCACCTATGGTTGTCCAGTAAGGAGTACGCATGTCCCATGAGTTAATAGGGTGGACAGACGTCCGGTTTTAGGCCGGACAGTGCGGTTTTTAAACTCCTAGTCCTTCGTCCGGTGCAAGGCCAGGACGGACGGCCAGAAGTCCGCCTTTTTATAGTTAAGTCAGGACGTCTGGAGCAGGGGCGGACATATGCGGGGCAGGGGAGGGAGAGGCGTCTCCCTTCCCCATTCATCTGATAGGCAGCAGGCCTAGTGCCTGCAGCCTATCAGAGGCCGGCTCAGTTGGCGCAATGACGTCATCGCGCCGCCTGAGCCGTACAGCACGGGACACAGGCCAGAAGAGGCCTCATCGCATCGCTGCTGGAGGTAAGTATAAGTGTTTATTTTTTTTATTTTACAATATGCTAATGGCCTTGGAGCACAGTGGGGGCCTATGGAGGGGGAGGAGCACTATGGAGGCAATGTCTGTCTATATTGGCGCACAGTGGGGGACCCATGGAGGGGGAGGAGCACTATGGGGGCAATGTATATATATACTAATGCACAGTGGGGGACCTATGGAGGGGGAGGAGCAACTATGGGGGGCAATGTATATATATACACTGGTGCACAGTGGGGACCTATGGAGGGGGAGGAGCACTATGGGGGCAATGTATGTATATACTGGAGCACAGTGGGGGACCTATGGAGGGGAGGAGCACTACAGGGGCCCTATTTTATATACTGGTACACATGGGGGGCACTATAGAGGGGGAGCACTATGGAGGAACACTATTTTATATACTGGCACACATGGGGGCCCTATGGAGGGGGTGGAGTACTATAGGGGTCATATTTCATATAGTGGCACACATGGGGGCACTATGGAATGGTGGGCCCTATTTTATATACTGGCACACATGGAGAGCACTATGTAGAAGGGAAGGAGAGCAGCACTATTGGGGTCATTATACTGGCACACATTATGGGGGCATTTTATACTGGCACTTTGTCAGGCACCATGGGGACAAGGGGAGGAGCACTATGGGGGCACTATATAGGAGTATTTTATACTGGCACAAATTATAGGGAACTATGTAGCTCAACTGGGGGCACTAAGATTTTTTGGGGGCACACAGTGGGCATTGACACACATTATGAGGGCATTATGGGGACATTGACTCTACTGGTGGCACTAATTATTTCTATTGGGACTTTGGGGAGCACTATTATTGTGGGGGCACCCTGTCACGCTATCAGCTTAGCACAGTTATTTTTGGGGAACATTTTGGTTACACTTTAGTAGCGAAGTTATTTGCCAGTTATGTGCCAATAATTACTAAAGGAAGTACTATCTGTGGAGCACAGTGTCTGAGTATTGGGGGTGGCAGGATGGGGTGTTCAAGAAGGTGGGAGAATGATGGAAAAGTAGGAAACTAAGATGTCTGTCTGTCAAATTCTGCAGAGAGAAGAGATGGCTGAAAGAAATCATCATGGTCGTCTGGTCTGAATGGAGAAGATTGAGGACACAGAATGTCTACATCAAAGAAGACGTCACTGGATGTAAGAGGTATGTGGCGCTGTATTAGGCTACTTTCACATCTGAGTTAGTGATTCTGGCAGGCTGTTCCAGCAGAGAACAGCCTGCTGGAATTCACTGACTCTGGCACTGCTGGATACAGAGTGCCCGCCGGCCAGTAAAACGACAGCGGTAAAGCCGGCCCATTAGGGCAGTGTGTATTTGTAAACAGAAGAACCCTTGCCCTTGCCAGGCTGCCTGGGTGAAATTAAGGGTACATCTGGGTTCAACTCTGAACCCTGACAACCCCTTTAAGGTTTTCCTCTCTTTTTTTTTTTCTTTTGCCGGGCACTTACTGGGAGAGGGGCGTGGTTTAGCAGGTTGGGGTGTGGTTTGCCAGGTTGGGGGTGTGGCCTAGAATGTCCTCCTTTTGGGATGAAGCAGGTGGCCACCCTATGAGTTAACCACTCTGGAATGTGTCTTTCACAGCACAATGGGAGTTTGTATATGTTACCTAACTATTCCTAACTACATTACAAAGAATATCATTACAAAGAATATGGAAGGTGATATAATAATTAAAGTGGTGTAAGGTATCGCTCTGTCACAGGGGGGCGCAATCACAGATTCCTCTTCAGACAACAGGGTTAAAGTCCAAATAGTGCTTTATTACTTCAGCACCAGCACAAAATAAACATAAACACCTGCCCGTCTGGGCTCTTGCTAATACAGAGGTCTTCTCCGACTCACCTCTAAAAATGCACTTCACATACAGGTATCAGGCTCCCCTCGCTGTAGGATCACTTCCTCCCTCAGACATAACCAGAGGGTTGTTTTATCCCCCCTTGATTACAGCAGGCCTCACCTGCGATCACCTCAGGTTCAAGGTAATCTTGGTAGTAGACTAGAGGTGTGGACTGGAAGACTCCCACTACCAACCTGTCTCCCAGTCCAAGAAATCCAGCCCATACAACATTAACGAAAACAAACTCCAGCAAGCTATGCCTTACTGAAGCAGCACCACTACAGGATTTCAGTTATCTCAACCAGCTAAACTGAACAACTGGGTGAGATACACACCCCCATCATACATCTACCGTGCACTTTACTGTACACCTCCCCACAGTGGACAGAACCAATCACTACTTAAGTATGATGTAAAATACCCTCACAACACAGGCAAGCAATTCTGTTGCAAAGTTATGCCTCATTCACATGTTAGTGTTCGGTCAGCCAAAACCAGGTGCGGCTCTAAACGTACAGCAGGTGCAGATCTTTCCCTTATACTTCATTTGTGGAGGCTCCAGTCCTGGTTTTGGCTCACAATCACTGACCAAAACACTGAAGTGTGAATGAGACTTAAGCCAAACAATGGCTGGTATAAAGTTGAGAAATTTATCTAAGGCCTTATTCACACGTCAGTGTTCGGTCAGTGATTTCGATCAGTGGTTGTGAGCCAAAACCAGGTGCGGCTCTAAACACAGAACAGGTGCAGATCTTTCCCTTATATCTTATCTCTGTGGAGGCTCCTGGCTTTGGCTCACAATCACTGATGGAAATCACTGACCAAAACACTGACGTGTGAATAAGACCTAACAATGCACCAAAATTATCATTCAGCCTGTGCCACTGTGATAAATCTGGCACAATGTGTAAATACTGTACATACCATACAATGCCAAATAAGAAGCGTCATACAGTATGGTGCCCATTGTGTTGGACAAATGACACCTCCATACAGTTGTCTAAATATACACATCATATAATGCTACCATCATTATACACTAAAACTGAATCAACACAGGTATATACCGACATACAGTGACCAAATAAAATAAGGCAGTCTAATACCAGTACTACACAGCATACAAATAATACCGCTATATAGTACAGGTATCTTCTGATGTTTACCTGGGACATTCCTCAGACTCTACAACTGAATTTGTTGTGGTTTCAAAGTCTCGATTGCCAGGTCATTTGTGGCGCCCCCTCTAGCAAGGATAGCTGATATGCACTCCCATCGGTTGCCAGAGCAGCAGTGATGAAGACGAGCACAGAAATGATGACAGATATGCTGCTTTCCTAGACATTTCAAAGCAATTCAGGAATGTCCTTCTGAGCCTTGGTTATATTTGTACCTATGACACTGGCTGACCAGTTACATGTGCGCTTGGCAGCTGAAGACATCTGTGTTGGTCCCATGTTCATATGTGCCCGCATTGCTGAGAAAAATTATGTTTTATTATATGCAAATGAGCCTCTAGGAGCAACGGGGGGCGTTACCATTACACCTAGAGGCTCAGCTCTCTCTGCAACTGCTGCGTCCTCGGCACTTTGATTGACAGCTACCAATGAGCTGCCAAGTGCACATGTAACAGGTCAGCCGGTTATATAGGTTCAAATCTGCTGACAGATGCCCTTTAAGTATGAGGTGGCATAGTCCAGCTCTGCTTGAAAGAAATCTACAAACCACGCAGGGATTCTGAACTGTATCAAAAAATACCATGTCTATTTGAGGTTTTGCTTGTTATGTCTAGCATTATGTAACTAATCCTTTTACGATAGTGATCCAAGAATAATAAACTTTTCCTGTAGAAAAAAAGTCACATTCTGTCACACTATGGCAGGTTTAGGCTTCATTCACACGACCGTATGTGTTTTGCGGTCCGCAAATTGCGGATCCGCAAAAAAAACGGATGACGTTCCGTATGGCATCCGTGTCCGTTTTTTTTGCGGATCCATTGTAACAATGCCTATCCTTGTCAGCACAACGGACAAGAATAGGACATGTTCTATCTTTTTTGCGGAACGGAAATGCGGACATACGGAAACGGAATGCAAACGGAGTACCTTCCGTTTTTTTTGCGGACCCATTGAAATGAATGGTTCCACATACGGTCCGCAAAAAAACGGAACGGACACGGAAACAAAATACGGTCGTGTGAATGAAGCCTAAGTCCTCTGCATGCCTAAAGGTCTTTCACTTACTTGCCAGCAGATGGCGCTGCTATTAAGCCGCCTTTATGTGTAAAATAATGCATGATAAAGTGCAGCAAACAGTGCAGAAATATAATTGTACTAAATTCTTCCTCTTAATGTACATCTATTAATATCTATGCTGCATTTAAGTAGCAACTTTTTCATTATAACTAGAGATGAGTGAAGTTATCAAAAATCTGATTTGACTGCTTTGCCGAAGTTTACTAAAAAATACGCTTTGTGATGAATTACTTTGTCATGAAGTGCATTTTATTGTAAGTAGCCATCACAATGATGGGGAACAGCGATGGTACCATACCGCCTTCCCCCCATCACCCCCACCACATTCATTGTTGATTGAAGCATTTGAGAATAATAGTGAGGGCTTTTAATCTGGTAAAAATAATAATACGCACCTTATTCATAAGATCACGAAGAGGCCAAAGTGGCCATCTTGATTGAAGACACCATGCTGGACGTCATACATCACCGCATACGAGATTTCACACAGGATCTTCAATCAAGATAGCTGCCATGGCGTCTTCACTTGTAAATGGATGAAGTGAGTATGTTTTGTGTTTTTTTTTACAACCATTTCAGGGAAAATTGATTTGTTACCCTGAGGAAATTCGGCTTAGTGGCGAATTGAATTTTTCCTGAAATTTGGATCAAAGTCCCCCTTTTTTTTTTTACTTAAGTCATTTTTATTAACATTTTAAATTTTACAACAAATATAAAACCCCAAGACCCACCCCCCCATCCCTTAGTCTCATGATGCAGTCCTTCCGCTCCAATCCGGCAAAATAATCATAGACAAAGTAATTGAAAAAAAAATAAAAAAATACATATACACATCGTCACCTCATGCATATATACACAATAGCTTCCCACCCCGCCCTCCATTAATGTACATACATGAAACACATGTCTCCAGCATAGTAAGCACACTAAGTAGGAAGTACAGTTCTTCACAATGAAACATTTGTGTCCCACATAGTATTCAGAGAATCACCAACCACGTAGCCAGGCAAACACAACAAAGGATACTCGAATCTCCCTCACACCAGACCCAGTCTATATCTCTGCAGTTCCCTAGATGCCAGTCCAGAGGAGTCAATCCAAGGAGACCATAACTTATTAAATTTAGACAAGGCTCCCCTCTTCCTGTACAGCCCCCTCTCCAAATTAAGTAACCAGTTAATCTTGGCTATATATTCAGTTCTACTGGGGCTACTCTCATCCAGCCAATGTTGGGCAATCAATTTACGAGCCATATATAGCATTCTAGCTATTGCCACTTTACCAGGCTCCGTAGTTGGCAGATCCTCCACATAGCCCAATACACAGACAAATGGGGTTACATCCAGCGTAACGGCATATACAGAGTTAATCAGTTGTATAACAGCGCGCCAAAAGCCCTCCAGAGCCGAGCACAACCACAGCATGTGTAGCATCCCCGCACCTTCCTCATTGCACCAAGGACATTTGGAATCGGAGCAGAGTCCTATTTCATATAGAAACTGAGGGGTTCTATAAACCCGGTGTATGATGTATAAATGTGACAATCTATGAGCCTCACTGAGTGAGAGCTGTGGGATTTTGGTTAATATTTCTTGCCAGTGATTTTCTTCCAGAGGTCCGACCTCCGCCTCCCACCTTTCCCTGCTTCTCACCGGATAGTCCTGCAAAACCAGATCCAGTAGAGCCTGATAGAGCAGGGAAATAATTCCTGAGGAGGAACGTCTCCGTTCTATAAGAGCTATAATCTTATTCTGCTGCACGGTGCATGTCAGACTGCCGTCGTGGTCAGCTCGGAAGGCATGGCGCAACTGCAGGTACCTATAAAAGTCAGACACTGGTAAATCAAAGTCTGCCTGAAGTCGTTCATAGGTTTTCAAAAGATTATTATCCAAAAGTTGGCAAACTCTAGTAATGCCTCTGCAACGCCATCCCCCCATACCCTGCAAAGAACTCATCTGTGGCAACCTCTGGGAGTCCCATATTGGGGTATATTGAGTGACACCTGTTATACCTTGCAGATCTCTCACCTCTCACCATGTCTTATGTAATAGGAGTAGTGTGGGTAATACCCGACCTGATACTTTACACTTGTCTGCCTCCAATGCGTCATAGATGTTAGCTACCGACAAGAATCTGCAAAATAGTTTAGTTTGAGGATCCCCCTGTCCCTCCTCACAACCCCGTATGTGCTGAAGCTGAGCGGACAAGAAGTAGACCCAGGGATTCGGAAGAGACAACCCCCCATCCGTCTTACTCCTCTGCAGTGTTTCTAGACACAGCCGGGCCGGACGCCCACACCAGATGAGTTCCCTGAACAATCTATTAACGGAGTGAAATAATCTAAGGGGCAGCCACACAGGAGAGTCATGTAGCAGGTAGAGTAGCTGCGGCATCCAAATCATTTTAATAAGATTGACCCGCCCCACAACCGACAACGGCAGCTTAGACCAGGCATGAGACTTCTGCTTAAATCTACCTAAAAAGGGGGACAGGTTCAGTTTCTCATACTCCGTGAGTTTCCTGGAGACCACCACCCCTAAGTACTTAAACTCACTCACCACCTGTAATCCCGTCTGTGTATAAACCTCACAGACGTCTACTCTATCCAGGGGGAGAAGGGACGATTTACTCCAGTTTATAACCAGACCAGAGTAGCGTCCAAAGGTACTAATGACATCCATAACCACTGGAAGGGAAGTCCTCGCCTCAGCCAAAAACAACAAAGCGTCATCCGCGTACAGGGCTATATTCTCCTGGGATCCTCCATGACTAAAGCCAGTAATCTGCTCATGACCCCTAATAATGGCCGCCAGTGGCTCAATGGCAAGAGCAAACAATAAGGGGGAGAGCGAGCAGCCCTGACACGTACCCCGATACCATTGGAATCCATCAGATAAGCAGCCGTTCACCCGCACCCTCGCCGTAGGCCTGCCATACAGTAATCTGACCCATGATATAAATTGGTCTCCTAGTCCAAACTTCTCCAATACCCCTCAGAGATACTCCCACTCCACACTATCAAACGCCTTAGCGGCGTCTAGGGAACAGATGACCCTATCCCCGGAAATTATCTGCTGGAATTTGCAAATTTAGATATAGGCGTCTAATATTAATTGCCGTAGACCTTTCAGGTAAAAATCCCGATTGGTCCTCATGGATAAGGGGGATATAACCTTCGAGAGGCGCATGGCCAGGACCTTAGCCAATATCTTAATATCTGTAGACAACAAAGATATGGGCCGGTATGAGTCTGGGAGGAGGGGATCTTTACCCGGTTTAGGTAGAACAATAATAATAGCTTCCTGCATAGACGCCGGGAGTGAACCTGTCTCAGAGGCTTCCTGGTAGACTGTCAGCAGCTGAGGCAGCAGAACATCTCCAAACCTCTGATATATCTCCACTGGAAGCCCGTCAGTACCCGGGGCCTTATTGTTAGCCATACAGGACACTGCTTCCTCTATTTCTAACAACTGCAGCGGACCATTAAGATATTCCCTATCAGCATCCGACAGCACAGGCAGGGATATTCCCTGTATATAGGATAGCACCTCGTCTCTACTACAGACCAGACGGGACCTATACAGATCAGCATAGTAGGTACCAAAGACAGACACTATCGATTGAGTGTCCGAGACTTCTACACCATCCATCCCCCGCAAGGCAGAAACATATGCCGATGCCGATTGGGCCCTAGCTACAAGAGCTAGCAGGTGACCCGCCTTCTCCCCCTCATCATAATACTTCTGGCTCTGGAAGGATTGTTTAGTACGAGCCATTTCCACCACATGCGAGTTATATGCATCCTGAGCCTCCTTCCATACAGAGAGCGACACCTGGTCACCCTTCTCCACATAACTTGACTCTGTGACCTCTACTCTGTCTCTAAGAAACTCCCCAAATTAAGTTTAACCCTACTAATTCCCTGAATGAGCGCCCCCCGGAGGCAAGCCTTCATGGCGTCCCACACCACCCCACTGGCTGCAGAGCCTGTATTCAGACTGAAGTACTCTTGTACTGTATTACTGATGTACGGACAGTCAATCACCTGTAACCAGAAGGAGTTAAACATTCACAACCTTCCAGAAGGGGGCACCACAGGGGAGGACGACAGCCTCAAGAATAAAGGGAAATGGTCTGACAGAGCCCTAGGTAAGTATTTCACTTCTGTCACCTGTCTGCTCACAAGCTCAGTTCCCAGAGCCAAATCTATGCGAGATAAGGCCTCATGTGAACCAGTATAGCAGGAAAACTGTCGCACTGTGGGATTATGGACACGCCACAGGTCTATTAGAGACAGTTCCTCCAACAATCTGCCAAAGGTAGACACCGGACTACCAGCATCTGATTGCCTCCCCCCGTATCGATCCCAGTAAGGATGGATGGTGTTATTGAGGTCGCCCACTATAATAACAGGTACATCAGGGCGATTATCAATAAATGCTAGGGCACCTTGTAACGCCACACTACTGTAAGGTGGGGGTATATATAGTGATATTAGTAAGTACTCCTGTGTAAAGATCGTACAGTGTAAGCAGATAAAGCGACCCTCAGGGTCCACGCTAGAGGAGTGCATCTGGAAAGGAATAGATTTATGTACCAGAATGCTGACCCCCCTAGAGTGGCTGGACAGTGTCGAGTGGTAGGCCTGACTCATCCACGATCTGTGGAAAGCATGTGCTCCCTCCTCTGTAAAGTGAGTCTCCTGCAGACACACAATAGCGGGGAAGTGAGGGCGAAGATAATCCAGCACAGCAAAACGCTTTGACGGATCACCCAGGCCACGCACATTCCAACTCACTATATTAAATACACTAGCCATACAGAGACATTAAAGATATGGGTCGACTGAGGACGTGGCAGGGTACGCACCTCCTAAGTAGACATAACCACATGGCGACATAATGCACATATTTAAAGTAGATGTTTACATGTATATGGCATCAAAAGGGACAAAACCAAAAAATACCCCTGGAAAAAAAAACAGCAACAGAACAAAAAAAACAAGATTTTTAGCCTGCGTAACAGCCTTTAGCAGGCCGAGGCACCAGTCCTCCTGTAAACCGGATGTGAAAGACATCAAACAAAACCAGTCATGTCATCTACGTGAGACTATAGCCCGCATTAATGAAAGGATACTGATGCTCCGTGGGTAGTCCAACAACAGAACTTCAAGAGGGACAGCGTCCCCAACAGACACTCAGTGCAAACCGAGGGCGCAGACTTGGAAGGTCTTCATCTCTCCTCCTGACGCAGTTGTCGCTCATGTTGGTCGATCCAAGCAGCCGCATCTTTCGGTGCCGTGAAGAAATGAACGGATCCCAAGGCCGCCACACGTAGTCGCGCCGGGTAGAACATGGAATAGGACACTTGCAAGGAGCGAAGTCGCCGCTTGACATCCACATACTGGCTCCTCTTCTTTTGGACCTCCGAAGAAAAGTCCTGAAAAAACGCAATTCTTTGCCCATTGAGAGTAATATCAGGGCGATTTCTGGCCGCACGCAGGATAGTATCCCGGTCTTTATAATGAAGCAACTTAATCAGGACAGGACGCGGGGGGTGCTCCAGGCGGCAACGGTCTAGTAGGAACCCGATGTGCCCGTTCAACAGCATACAATGGGGACAGCACGTCTGCTCCAAACACCTCCTTCAGCCAATTCTCAAAGTAGGACGTAGGATCCTGTCCTTCCACTTTTTCAGGGACCCCTAAGAGTCGTACATTGTTACGTCTGAGGCGATTTTCAAGATCATTGGCTTTGGCCATCAATGCAGAAATCTGTTGCTCATGAATACGGGACGTTCTGGTCAGGGGAGGTAATTTATCTTCTACCTCACTGACACGGCTCTCCACCTCCACCATTCTTTCATTAACTTTCTGTATGTCGTGCCTTATAAAGGAGACCTCCTGCTTCAGGGACCCCATCTGCTGCTGCAACGCTGTCAGCGCCACTCCACACTGTGCGACAGCTCTGAAAACGTCCTTTAATGTGGGCTCTTCACCCTGGGGTACATGCATTTCCCCCTCCATCATGGCAGTCTCCACTGCTCCTGCCACTGCACTCTCCCCATCTGATGCTTCTCCTGAAGCTGCCTCTCCTCTCAATCTAACAACCTCCTCAGGAGACACCTCGTCCTCCCTATAGAGCTGCGGTGGCTCCTGCATCTTCTGAGGTGCCCTGGGTCCCTCCGGCGCTCACGCCACCGCTTGTGCACTCCCCGCTCTTCCAAACCTCTTTACTGCTGGAAGCGTGCCGGCGCCATCTTGTGCGCCACGTTCCGCACCCCCCGCCGCCTCCTTTGCCTTTTTTCCAGCTCCTCTGGCCATGGGACCGCCACCAAACTGACCTGGGCAGGTAGGGAGACTCCTCCAACAGCAGCCACTGTACTTTTCCAGGCTTACAATGTCCCACGGAGCAGGCTAAGTACAGATGATAGCGGGAGCTCGCGCTTGCAGCTGCCGCTTCACATCCCGTCAGGCCACGCCCCCACGATCAAAGTCTCCTTTGGATGCTTCGATTTGCTCAACACTAATTATAATATCATCAGAACTGCAAATTTTTAGCCTGAGCAATAACTGAGACAGAAGATGTAAATGGAACATAAAGATAAAATTTCCCCAAAAAATTAAATCCAAACTTTTTGTGATTTGTCCCGTAGGAATCGTTCAAAATGGCCCCCACCAATTTAGAGTCAGAAGACAGAGAAAAGATGTTTGTTATTAAAACGGTATCATTTTTGGACCATATTTTAACTTAAAAAATCCAACAGGGCAATGTGTTATTAAGCAGGCTGTTTGTTACCACTGGTTGCCCTCCCTTCACCCATAGCCAGATATGTCACTGTCACTTTCACGTCTTGGCTTTAATAAGCTTGAAAGGGGTCGGATACATTCCTAGCAGACTCTGGAGGGTCATACATGACTTTCAGGGCAATCACGACTGTAGGAAACCGCTAAGCTTTGCAGTTTCTTCCTCTTTCACAGTGGTTTGGGTGATCATGGACATGAATGGCAGTTCTTCCCCAGCCAACGATGGAGAGGCTAGGAGGAAGGAGGGGAAACCTGTTAGAATTGTATTACATGTGTAATGTAAGTAGTTACTAATAGACTTGTCAGGAGAGGTGACAAGTCCTCTTTAACATCTATAAGAATAATAAGATCTTTCAGCACTGGTTAACCTGCTTGCTGATGTCATACCCTAGAGCGGGCACTACCATTCATACACCCTGCTACTGTCTCTAATGGCTAAAGCTAATGTCATCTGTGTATTTATTCCAGGTCTTCTTACACTGTGTATTCACAATGTTGCTATGAAACTGTTATGTTCATGTAATGTACCTTGTTCACCAGCAGGTGGCAGTGTATCTGAGAGACCTTCAGATAGAATGGAACTTACCATTCCATTTTCCCCTTTTTGGGAAGAAGTAGCCTACTCCTACTCCACAAGAAGCTATAGTCAGTTTAGATTCGACAATGGAGCTGAGAAGACATGAAAGATGGATCAGTGAGGAGAAAGGTCCCCCTCCTGCCAGTGCGGACTGGGAACTTAAAGGGGTTCTGCAGTTTTTTCAAACTGATGATCTATCCTCTGGATAGATCATCAGCATCTGATCGGCGGGGTCCGACACCCGGGACCCCCGCCGATCAGCTGTTTGAGAAGGCAGCGGCGCTGCAGGAGCGCCGCGGCCTTCTCTGTGTTTACCGCTGGCCCCGTGACGTCACGACTAGTATCACTGGCCTGGGCGGGGCTAAGCTCCGTTCACATTAATGGAGCTTAGCCGCACCCAGGCCAGTGATAGTAGTCGTGACGTCACTGGGCCTGCGGTAAACACAGAGAAGTCCGCGGCGCTCCTGCAGCGCCGCTGCCTTCTCAAACAGCTGATCGGCGGGGGTCCCGGGTGTCGGACCCCCGCCGATCAGATGCTGATGATCTATCCAGAGGATAGATCATCAGTTTGAAAAAACTGCAGAACCCCTTTAAAGTGGCCCTGGAAAAAATACCAAAGGTTGCCCCGTTTTGTAGTCGGGTCCAAATTGATGGAAGGCATGGCCAGCAATACCGTATACCACCCCAACAGAGCCAAATACCACAGTCCATCACAAAATACTGCCAGCAGCACAAAATACATTCCCAAAAACTTCCACTGGCTGGCCCCCTGGGCATCGGCCCACCGGGAAATTTCCCTGCAAGGTCTATGGCCAATACGCCCCTGTCCTCCTGCAACAGGAGTCTCCCCAGGGAAGCAGCTCATAGAGCACCTTGACTCCTTGCTAATTGACGAACAGAGTATTACGAGGGAGTCAACAGCCAAAGGCCACCCCACTCCAAAGGTACCAGAACAGTTAGCAAATCCGACTGAAGCCTGAGTTTAGCACAGCCTGCCAGTTTTTCTCAAAACCTGCTGGAACCAAGAGAAAGAACGAATATTGTCTGGATGCAAGTTTATTCAAATAAAGCTGTTGAACTTTCACCAAGTCTGGACTCAACGTATTCTCCACCTCCTACAATTTTTCCTCTTTATTGTTATTGTGCCTAACCCTGGGGAGCGACGGTATCCAGGTAGGAGCACCATGACACACAAAAAACTAATAGGGCCACATCACCACTTGACATTCCTAAAACCTGGGACACGATTGGCCCGGGGGTGGGGGGGTGGGGCGACACGTTGCACTGACAGTTTCCAGAATCAAAAGAAAGGACAGGTGATGTGAGTTTCAGTGTGCCGCAGTTTGTTTCAATTAAAACATGAAGTTTATTCAATATTCTAAGGTCAGAAGCCTTGTCTCAGCAGTATCATAAATGGCAATAAAAGTAAACCCATTAAGTGTATTTCTACTTGTTTCCATCATAGCCACTATTGATCTCTGGGACTTGTACTTATATAATGATTGTCATTGTCTTTTACATCATTCAGCATCTATCAGCAAGGAATAGACACGTAGCTTTGTCACTTATAACTGTACCTCGGAATCACCTTCATAAAAAGTCTTCTGCACGGTAATGCCATGATGTATGTTCCCTGGAGTGTTATTTACTTGTAATGACTGATACTTGTAACTCATCAGACACTATCAAGACTGTCACAATATCCAAAACCTAAATTACAGCATTGTTTTTCTGATAATCATGTCTATCATCCCAAACCCATAAATGGGAAATAGGAATTCTTTTTTTTACTATATACTTTACTATATACTATTTACTTGAGTACCATACACAATGCAAAAGTTACAAAAGGCTGGCTACAAAAAGCATAATACTTGCCAAAGGAGGTGCTACTAGGTACTAACTATGCAGGGTGGCCAAAGTTTTGCTTCAGGATATTTTCCTTTTTTGATATTATGAAAATGTAAAAATAAAAAAAAATAATAAAAGTTATATTTTTTGCCTAGCCCTTAAGCTCCAGAGGATCTCATTGTTTTTGTTCTTCACTCCCAGGGCCATAACTTTTTTATTTTTCCATTCACATGAGAACTTGTTTTCTTGCAGGATAAGTTACACTTTCTAATTCCACCATTTAAAGGGGTAATCCAACCCCTAAAATGCTTCCAAAATGCCTGGGCCCCTCACACATATTGTACTTACCTCGCTCCCCAGCATACATCGCTTCTGACACCCGCCGCTGCATCTCCCTGTCGTGAAGATGAAAACATTCTGTGATGTGGGGAGCAGCCAATAGCAGGCCGCGGCAGGGATGAGCCTCCCTAGCATCGCGGGTGAAGGGCATTTGGGGAGGTATTTTAGGGGTTGGATTTTTTCATTTTGCATATAATGTGGTGGGAAGTTGGAAAAAAAAATGGGGTGAAATTGGAAAAAAAATGCAATTCCGTAACAGTTTTATAGGTTCTATTTTTATGGCATTCTCTATACAGTAAAACTCACCTGTTACTTTCATCCTTCAATTTAGTACGATTATGGCAAAACCATATGTATAGTTTTTCTTACGTTTTAATACTGAAATAAATTAAAACCTTGAAAAAAATTATATTTTTCTTTTCATCATCACATTCTGACCTCTATAACTTTTTTATTGTTATGTGTACGGATCTGCAGGGTTATCTGTACTTTTCTTTTATACCATTCAGGGGTGTGTATGACTTTTTGATGCCTTTTTATTTACTTTTGTGTGGGGGGGAGAAAATGTTCTAAATCTGTGCCAGCAAGGAAGCTGGCGTAAATTTAGACCGGCGCCTCTAGATTTAGGCCTGCGCCTCTACATAACTTTGGCGGATCCACCACCAGCCGGTTATTAAGACCGGCGTTTAAAATGTTCCATAGGAACTAATGTGCGGCAACCTCTTCTGTTCATTCAGGAGGAAAGAGGCTGCCGCATACTGCATCCGGCTCCCCCAGCACACTGACCACAAAATCTTAAGGGTTAAAAGTCCGTGGTCAGTGTTACTGCCAATCGCAGACAATAGTCCCAGGCGCCTGCAGGCGCCATCTTTAAAGTCCCGGCCAGTGCCGTACATGTCTGGAACTGGTCGGAAAAGGGTTAAAGCACAAAGGGAATGTGTCATCTATAACGTTATGCCTTTTGGAGATCATTTCATCTTCAACTTGCTTAACTGTTCACAGTAACAGTAATTTTAACCAGGGGTGCCCAAACTTTTGCATGCCACAGTATCTGTTATGTAACTATATCCAATAGCTTGGCAAAGACCAGATGATGTGGTAGTCCGGGAGCCGAGGAGAACTGTAGGAAAAGAGTGGTAAACCAGTTTTATTGCAATTGCTTCATATTTCATGATAGATAGCTGCTTATCTCTAATATTAGTGGATAGTTAAAAGGGTTATTCAAACTTTGAAAATAAAAAAGAGTAGTAAATGTGACGAAAAACGGAAAAAAAAATTGTATTCAACTCTTACAGTGGAATCTGCAGTTACGTGTTGTTCTCCTGGTATCATGGATCCCATTACTCAGTGGTGATGCCAGTAGTATGGTAGGTGACCTCTGAAGCCACTGATAGGCTGCAGTGGTCATGTGCCGTCCACTGGTAAACAAAGATATACAGTATATATATGCACCATTACTTGCCATCAATTACTGGTCAATGAGGATTCCATTGTTGGGACCTCCACAACCCTTAGAATAAAGTCCAGTGTCTGAAAAAGGGTTTGTGACCCGAAACGTGTTATTTGGACCTGCTGAGCATTTTATTTCCTTTATGTTTATTTCACCTTTGTGATCATACATCCAATAAAACAAACTTGGTTTTAGAGGAAGTGCTATTTTTTCCCATTTCATACTCTGCAATCTTGCCACCTCAAGTCGGGCCATGGATAAAGAAGTCCAGCTAGTAAGCCTTCCATTTTATGCTGATTCAGACCTTTGGGTGTTGTGACCATCAGGTCAGAATAATTGCACCATATTATCAGACTTTGTGTGTTGGGTATAAACCAATGTTTGCACAATTTTTAGTTGTTGGTGAGCCTATCCTAATGCTCAGCTTTTTTTAATTTAATTTTATCGACCTAACACTTATTACTTGGAAATGTGTAAAAATGGAAGCAGGGCACTACCTGCTTGGAACACACCAGAATTACAAATGCTACAGAGAACACAACTAACTCATGGATTGCAATGAGAACGGCATGGTGGCGCTGCCGGAAAATTAAACATTTGCTTCCACAGATGTAGAGTCCCAGCAGCAGGACACTTTATTATCAGTTTATTCTTAAGGGATTCTTCTAACAAAAAGTAGGAGTAAGTCCCTACTAGGGTTTGTCCATCTTCGGGGACCTTTTGGCTTGACCCCCGACCCACTCATGTCACCAGATCTACTGAGGGAAGCATACTTACCTGCTCCCTAACAGAGGGTTTCAGTTCCTTTGGCCTGCTGCCACCACTGCCGCACTCTGGAACCTCGTGGCAGGGAGTAGGCAAGTCTATTTTTCTCTTCAGGTCCGGAAATGTTAGGGAGTCTGGTCAAAAGTCCCCCAAAGGTGGATAACCCCTTCAAGATAATTTTTTAAACAACTGTCTTATCACAAAGCGTATTCTCTATATTCTCACTCCTACAAACAGGTCAATAGCGCCAAGCCTTGATGTTTACTCTCTCTTCCAACATATGGATTAGATTTATAGACCTGGACTCAGTTAGCACCCCATATATTCTGTCTAATTATTTATACCTTCTTTATTACGCCTCCATAAATCGAGGTCTATTAACATGACTCTTCCTTTGCTAAACTAGATTAATGTATTATTCTCAAGACACAGTTATAAATACTTGCTGGGGTTTTCTTGATGCCACAAATCCTTTTTCAGGATGAGCTGAATTAAAACAGTAATAAAAATCACAATAAATATGACTATTTGTTTTATGGAAGCATCGGAGTCCAGGGGATTTACTGGTCTCGTGGTAGAAGAGGGTGCAGTATGTTAACCTCTGGGGTCAGTGATGTGTTGACAGGTGTCAAGAGGGAAGATCTAAAGAGATATGACATAGAATTAATGGGCTATATCATTGTTATTAAGAATATTTTCACAAGAATTTGAATATTTCTCCACCCGATGGTTTATTAAAGGGGTTTTCTAGAAGTAAAATATCTGATAGGAGAGAACCCCACTCCTAGCAACCTCACCGATCAGCTCTTTAAAGAGGCCATGGCGTTCCACTGAGTGCCATTGCCTCTTCATAGGCCAGTGACGTCTTGTTCATTGGGCACATGTCCTATGTGCAGCTCAGTCCTGTTCAAGTGAATTAGCCTGGGCTGCAATACCAAGCACAGCCACTGTACAATTTATGGCGCTGTGCTTGGAATGCTATGAGGAGGCCACAATGCTAGGATAGTGCCTAGAGTTGGACCCCGACAGATCTCATATTAATGACCAATCCTGAGGATGGATTATCAATATTGTATCCCCGAAAACCCCTTTAATCCAGTTTATGAAGCAAGTAACTAAATTCCATGATGGATTAGCAAGAATCTATGAACTTGATAGTTTGGCACTTGAGGTTCTCATTGTAATGAGGTGGGATTGGTGGAGGATATTGTAGAAAATGTCCCAGAAACCAGACTTGCAAAGCAAAAATGCTTTACTTATTGCCGCTTAGCACTATAAAAAGTTTCAGCTGAACATGTCTGTAACACCATGAGCAACACTAGAATAACTGATCTGGAACACAGGCCTGTCTTAGGCTACTTTCACACTAGCGGCAGGGGTGTCCGGCAGGCTATGCCAGCGGTCACAGTTTTACTACTATTCCCAATTTTATTATCTGCTCAGTACCACACTCTAACGTGCTGTGTATTCTGACCCATAGTACAGAAGGTCATGCTGGTATGAAAACAGAAATGAGAAAAAATACAGAGGTCACTGTCTAGGACCAACATCTGAAAATTCTTAATCTGCTACCTATTTTCCTACACCATTCTGGTTAATAGATTTAAGGCTGCCCTTAAGTATCATCAGGCAGGTTGGATTTGGCTGCTAGGGTTATGTGTGCAGAATAAGGCAACAGAAAATGGCTTTAAACTCACAGGTAGTAGACCTATCAGATACCAAAGAGAAGCAGGAGAGTAGAACAAGCCAAAATAAGTCACTAAAGAAGACAAGGTGTTTATTCAAGAACCAGCCAAGAAGTCAAAGCCAGGAGAGTCTGTAGAAGCCAAACCAGAAGACAATGTGTTTATCCAGAAACAATCCAAGGTTAAATGCACAGGAAGGACAATCAAACCAAAATGCAAAACCGCTTAGAGTATTCAGAACAGGACTGAAGTCAGGAATCAAGCAAATCACAGGCACTGACAAGCAATAAGTGTATGGCTTAAATCCCCTGCCCAACTCTGGAATTGGAAGTTGAACCAGGACATGTATTACCGGAGTGTCCATACTCACTGACAGGATGACCAGGCTGGATATTTGTCTGGTATGACAACTCTTGTGGAACATCCTGCACCGTAAAATGGCTTGTAAGTTCTTGACACATGCTTTACATCAAACTCTGCCCACTTCCTAGTGCTTTGCCAAATCTCTTCCCCCGGGAATCGGTTTCTCTCATGTAGTGCTTTCTTGCACTGGCTATATCATCACTGGCAGTAGGGGCAGACAACATTTGTGGCAGCAAACAGATCCAGTGGACCCTTCCCTGTTAAGAATATGCTTATGAACAACAAAAGGGGTCTCCTGTGATCCTTGCTGATCGTAAGAACAAAGTGAATCTAGTAAAGCTATCATTTTAATCTGCAGAATCAATCTTACCAGGCAGGGGTTATCCTCTTTGTGGATCCTTTGTACTCCCTTAGGCCGTTGCTCCCTGGAGATTGGTGTAGTGTAAATGTAGTTTGAAGGATCAGGCCAGAAGTAAATGTATAACAGTCTCTTTTTTACTAAGCGCAAAATATAACTTGTAGTACATGCAGCAGCAAATAGAAAGTGCAGTTTTTGGCACCAGTTGCGGTGGTACGGTGTGGAGACTATATATTAGAACTTTTGAGTATAGGTGTCCACTGTCAGATTCAGACTTGAGCTTTGTCTAGCTTAGTGGTGATTTAGATGATCGGTGTCTGAACCGTAGTCCCTCACCTTGCAGCAGTTTCTGTAAAGCTGTATTTTGCTGATCCCTCTGCAGTCTTGTTATATAGATGCTTTCTTGAAGCTGTATTTTCAAGTTTTACTGACCTCTCTGCAGTGTTGGTCTCATAGAGGAATCTCTGGTTCCTAGGGAGTAGAAGCTGTCTATTGTGCTCTCTCTAGCTAGATAGGAACTCCCCCACCTGGCAGAAAGTAGGACCAGCCCATTCCTACCAAGAGGGGACGTACAGGGTGGTTAAACCTATTCCTGACAACCTCTGCCAACTATACCTTTCTCTACCGGAATGAATGGCCAAAACAACAAAAAATACAACATAAATTACAAAAAATGGCAATATACAGTATAAACTATATACAATTGCAGACACCGCCAGGTTTGGAGTATTGCACAAAATGTTTTATCTAAAAATCAAATGGTAAAAGTTGGACATTCTCCTTACAATGACCCTATGATTCAAGAAAGAAAATTACATTAACGAAGTATTAACAGACAGAGTATTTACCTGGTGCCCTCTCTTTCTTATTTTAGCTGCAGAACTGCCAATTCCCAGGCTCCTCTTCTGTTATCAAAGATAGCTGCACCGCTTCTCAGACTACCAGATGCACACTGTCCATTGGTAGTCCAAGATACTTCCTGCTTGTCCAGCCCTGCTGCTCTTGGATTGGGCAGCACTGTTCACATGAGCAGTGCTGGCCAATCGAAGAAGCAGCAGCAGAAAGTGTAGTTATATATTGTGGAGCGAATTTTCTCCAGCTTCGTGGCAGTGAGTCAATTTTTTTCCCAGAATGGTGTCTGAATAATAAAAATAATGATAGTCACTTCATCAGCTTGATCGTGGAGAGGCCATTTCCATTAACAAGTGAATGAGGTGAGTATAATTTTTTTTTAACCCCTGAGCACCTGAATGTGAGTCTTAGATGCAGCGATCAGGGTTGAACACAGCATTTGAGGGGTTAAACGACACGTGGCGACAAGATTGCCGTTCCCCCTTCATTCATTGCGCCTGCTCTATACAATGAAAAGCGTAAAAAAATCAAATTTCTTGATGAAGTTCGGCAAAGCTACCGAGTCAAATTGCTAAAAACTTTGCTCATCGCTAGTTACATACAAAAAGGGAAAGGTAATCACATTACATGTATGTGAGTCCCTCTTTGTCACAGGCGTCTTGTGTACGTGAGCGTTTTTATCCCAGCTGTCCCGCCGCTTTCTCCCCTTCATGTCTCTCCTCACATCTGGCCACTGCTGTTCTGAGAGTGATTATTAGATTCGCAGGCGCGAAGGAATCTGGCGCCCCTCTTAATGCAAGAATCTCTGCGCCCTGGCATTGCTAATCAGTAATTAAGGAAATGGCTATTGATGTAATTAAGGAGAAATTTATATGTCCCAGTGTCAAGGCAGATGGCGTCCGGCTGGCATTTTGGAGCAGTTGGCAGTTAGATTTATTAACATAATCATGGAATTAAAGGGGTTTTCCATCAGAGTAAACAATGCCACATTGCTAGTCTATGCCATCCGTTACTGATTACTGGAGGGTCCATCTCTCTGGACCTCCATGATCCTTAGAATCAAGGTACCAGAAAGGTGGACCATCAATATGAAGTGGTTGTTTTAATAAAGACATTGATTGCATATTGCCTTAGGATATGCCATAAAAGTTTGATCAGTCATAACCAATGTGACCCACGCCGATCTGATATTAATAACCTATCTTGACGATTTAGACTTCTTTGACTCCTCTGATGAGGAGAACTATGATTTAGATTCCATAATGACCTATCCTGAGCATAGGTCATCAATATTGAAACCCCGGAGGACCTCTTTAATTTTCCACCTCTGCATGGGGTCCCAGAGGTATGTGTAGTAAACCAGACCTGGATGTACTATGGTATTTGCAATGTAATGACTTGTAATGCACTTTGTGCACCAGCAGATGGAGTACCATTGGCAATGTTTGGTAACAGGAATGGAACTTACCACTCCATTTCGCCCCTCTTGGTGGCAGTGGGCTCATCTAGTTTCCTGCCAAGGGTGCGGCTGAAATCGAGAGTCAGTCTAGAGTCTAAGAATAGAGAGTGATGGAGAATGTGATCCATCTCCCACTCCTCTGGACCAAGTGGACTACAGAGGCGGCTCTTCTGTGAGGACATCTACCCCAGGGAGCCTGCAGGGTCCTAAGCCACATAGAAATTACAAGTTACGGCGTATTAGTCAACATAGTGATCAAGCATCCAAGCTATCAAGGCTCCACTGCAAAAGTGGTGGGGAAACATGTTAAGACACCACCACCGCAGTTCAGGACAGGCATAGGTAGAAACCTGACACGTACAGTCACAGGTGCCAGAGTGAAGCTGTAAGGAAATGAATTGAGAGAGACAGCATTAGCTAGTACGTTTCAGAGTGTCATCTTTGCCAAATTGGAAGCCACCACAAACCATCATCTGAGAGGAGAGAAAGTAAACTCTGTACTAGCTGCTGATGAATGTGCTGCTATCTGTTTTTGTACTAGATGTTATTTGTTTAATCATCTCTGCCTGGTTCCTTTCATCATCACCTTTTACACTGCAATGGACCCCAGGGAGCAACAGCCTGAGGGAGGACACTGTGACACTACAACACTACACTAGGGCCATTACCACTCCCAACCTGTACACCTGCTGCATATGCACCTAGCAACTTGAAGGAAATGCCATGGTCTAGCTGGGCCACAAAGGCTCCACACTAGTCCCAGCACTGATACACTGTGGCGGTGTTCCTCAGCTCCAGTCCTCAGGGCCCACCTGTCAGTCATGATTTGAGAATATCCCACATATTGAATACCTGTGTTAAGTCCTGAGACATGAACAATAATTATATCACCTGCTCAATACTAAGGAAATCCTGAAAACATGACCAGCAGGTGGCCCCTGAGGTCTGGAGTCGAGGAACACTGCACTGTGGTATGCTTAGTATAGGGCCTGAGGGAGTGGGGAAAGAACAAAAAAAAAAAGCAGTGTCATGCTCCGCCCCTCAGTCCCTATGCTAGGAATAACACAGTACATCTGCTGGAATAATTGTTTAAAAGGGTTGTAGTCAGATTAGAAAGACATGGCTGCGCTCTTCCAAAAATAGTGCTATATACAACTGTGGTGTTTTTCTAACTCTGTACAACCCCTTTAACCCCTTCCCGACCAGCGCCGTACATGTACGGCACTGCGGGAAGGGACTTGCCGCCCAGCGCCGTAGTACTACGGCACGCTGATCGGGCGGGTCCAGGAGCTGCGCCCGCCCGATCAGCGGCGGGGGTCCGGCTGTGCCCACTTGCCGGACCCCTGCTGAATGCGCCGGCATCGGTGAAAACACAGATGCCAGTGCATTAAACCTTCATGTGCCGCGGTCAACGCTGACCGCGGCACATGCGATGCGGGTGGCGTGCAGGGGAGTCCATTGGGTCCCCACGCTGGTGTGATGGGGACCCGATGGCTTAGATGGCAGCCGGATGCCTTCCTTAGGCATCCGGCTGCCATCTACAGAAGCCTGTGAGATCCAGCCCCCTGGATCTCACAGGCAGTAAGCTGGATGTGTATTACTATCTGTAATACACTTCCAGCCAATGTGTTACAATACAGAAGTATTGTAATGCATTGTAAAGGGGATCAGACCCCCAAAAGTGAAAAAAATGTTAAACAAAGTTAAAAAATAAAGTTTAAAAAAATAATAAAAGTTTCAAGGAAAAAAAAACACGCCATTTTCCCCCCAAAAAAGTAAAAAAAAATTGTAAAAAAAAAGGGAAAAAAAGAAAAGTATACATATTAGGTATCGCCGCGTCCATATCGACCGGCTCTATAAAAATATCACATGATCCACCCTGACAGGTGAACGCAGTAAAAAAAAAAAAAAAAAAAAAAAAACAGTCCCAAAACAGCCATATTTTAGTCACCTTCCCCCGTAAAAAGTGTAATACCACGCAATCAAAAAGGCGTATTTACCCCACAATGGTACCACTCAAATCGTCATCTCGTCCCACAAAAAATTATACCCTACCTAAGACAATTGCCCAAAAAATACCAAAAATATGGCTCTCGGAATATGGCAACACAAAAAAAGATTTTATTTTGTTCAATGTTCTAATGTGTAAAACCTACCAAAAATAAAAATGTTATAAATATTGGGTATTTCCGCATCCGTAGCAACCTTCTCTATAAAAATATTACATGAGATGGCCCCCCAGGTGAATTCTGTAAAAAAATAAAATAAAAAAAACTAGGCCAAAACAGCAATTTTTTCCCTCTTGCCTCACAAAGGTGTAATACCACGCAATCACAAAAGCGTATGTACACCAAAATGGTACCAATCATACCGTCATCTCGTCCCGCAAAAAATGAGACCCTACCTAAGACAATCGCCTGAAAAAATTAAAAAAAAAATATGGCTCTCTGAAAATGGCAGCACAAAAACAAGATTTAATTCTGTTCAAAAATGCATCTAATGTGTAA
>ONZH01026519.1:0-73008 GCA_900303285.1 Rhinella marina | reverse complement strand
AGACATACCACAATGATCAATCTCATAATTACGAATGTACCGGTTGATGCTAAATTTTTAAGTTGGCGTCCTGCGTCGTCATTCTAACTACACCCGGCTGTTGTCACCACCACACACGCTAGCCCAGGGGGCACTCCTCTGGCTCTTCCAGCGAAACCTCCTTCCCCCCAGCCTGCCTCACACCTACAGGCCCTCTCTACAAACAATTTATTTCTTTGTCCTATCTTTCTCTCTCTCTCTACAAACTATTTTTCCGGATAGCTGCCATATACGGTATTAAACTGAGTAGTATACATAGAAGAAATACCACAATTGATCAATCTCATAATTTACGACTGTACCGGTTAATGCTAAATTTTTAAGTTGGGGTCCTGTGTCGTCATTCTAACTACATCCGGTTGTTGTCACCACCACACACGCTAGCCCAGGGGGCACTCCTCTGGCTGTTCCAGCGAAACCTCCTTCCCCCCAGCCTGCCCCCCACCTACAGGCCCTCTCTACAAACAATTTACCCGGATAGGGGACATATTAGATATTGTACTGATGTTTTTTTTGTTTCTTCTTTTAATTGCCTCCTGACCTGTGATATGCAGCGCATGGACACGTCCCCTTAGCTGCAGTAGGAAAGACACTCCCCTGGCCAGAGCAAGCTCTTTTTCCGTTTTCCGTGGTCGAAAAATCCATAAAATATAAGGTCCCAAGATAGGGGACGTATACGGTATTAAACTGAGAAGAACCGATACCATACCGGTTGATGCAACAGTTTCTCCAAATCCATTCTGGCTGTTGTCATCACCACACACGCTAGCCCAGGGGGCACTCCTCTTGCTCTTCCAGTGAAACCTCCTTCCCCCCCACCTACAGGCCCTCTCTCCAAACAATTTACCCGGGTAGGGGGACGTATTAGATATTGTACTGATTTATTTTTTAGATGCTTGGGAAGCAGCTATGCTCACCACTATACATCCAACAGCCACAGCAACTGGTAAGAACAGATACTAAACTTGATTTCAGCTGCAGTGCCAGCATGAGCAGTGGTGTCACCTGCAGGCGGTGATGGACCTTCGTTGCACCCTTAGTTGGGTGCTTCCCTGACATGTGATGGGTATTTGCCTCGCCTTTCTTGGTCTGGGTGAGCACAATTGCCATGAGGGTAATCACCAGGCTGTTGCAGGAGAATTTGGGGTAATGGTGGGATTAGGCAGCCTCATAGGCATCCATGCATGTTACCCCTGCTGTTTCCTGTCCTTTTCCGTGGTGTTTCCATCATTTTCTGAGGTTTCCAGGTTTTCACCCAGCCTTCCCTAGGCAGAGCCTTGGTCCCCTGCAAAAAATGCTCGAGTCTCCCATTGACTTCAATGAATAACGAGCACCCGAGCATTTTAGTGCTCGCTTATCTCTAGTCTTAAAGGGGTTATCTCATGAATAATGTAAAAAATTAAAATCAGACATCATATAGTACATGACAACCTCTTTTTAACAAAGCTAGAACCAGCCCTGTACCTCACATGGATCCAGAGATCCCCATTCATTGCTCTGCTAGATTTATATCAAGCTGATAGCTCAATGGGAGTGTCTTTTCTGCTGCAGCTCCGGAGACGTGTCCATGTTCTGCCTATCACAGCTCAGGAGACAGTTAAAAGTTGAAACTGAGCATGTGTGGCCTGCTCAGTCAATAGGTCAAAGAAATAAAAAATTAAGTAGTCCTATACAGATACATTTTATTAAATAATTCAGTAGCTATATAAAAATTTTTAATGACATGCAATTACAAAAATGTTCAGATCCAGGTGCTGGTTTGAAAACTGTAGAATATTTTTCGTGGGACAACCCCTTTAAAGGAAATCTGTCACTTGCATTTATGGTTTTGAACAAAACCCACAGTTATGTGCAATAAAGTACCTTGAATCCATGCCTGCTTTTCTTTCTTTTCTGTGCCTTGTCGTTTTCGCTAAAAATCCTTTTTTCTAATATGCAAATGAGGGCTGAAGGAGCCCAGAGGGGCGTTACAATCGTTCAACTGAGCCCAGTAACGCCCCTCTCTGGAGCCCAGCCCGCCTTTTTATTCAAATATATCACTCCTGTTTAGGGCCGGAGTAACGTCCATATTAGAATATCTGGCCCCCCCCCTTCCTCCTCGGCACGACAGCGTTTGGAAATCGTGCTTACGCTGCCGGCCGCGCGCCCATGAAAAAATGGCGTGGGGTCCCCCCTTTTTTCCTTCACCAGCCAGATACAACCAGCAGCGGCAGCCTGGCACTACCAGGGTGGGAAGGGACAGGGTTATTGGCCCTTCCCAGCCTAATTGTACCAGCCTGCAGCCGCCCCAGAGCCAGACCCTCAATTTAGAAGGTCTGGTCCTGCGGGTACCCGGCTCTTCCGGCACCCCTGGTGGCGGTGGGTGCCGAGGTAATAGATGTTGGGGTTAGTGCTGGCCTGCCATACCGGCAAGCACTAAGCCCAGTATTAGTAATCAGGGCTGTCTGTAGATAGCCATAATTACTAAAACTGTAGTATTGTAAAAAAAAAAAAAATACACACACACCAGTATAAAACATTTTATTGAAATAAACACTCCCCCAGACCCCTGTTTGACCATTTTATTTAAACAAAAAGAAAAAAACTGGTCCGACATAGTCCACCGAATCCGACGTAGTCCTCTGCATTCACGACCCTGAAAAATAGAAAACAAACACACAAACACAGACCACTTACCTCTTCCTGCACTGGGATAATGCACACACCGATGTCACAGTCCAGGGATAATAAACACAGTGATGTCACTGTACAGGGATAATAAACACAGCGATGTCACTGTACAGGGATAATAAACACAGCAATGTCACAGTACAGGGATAATAAACACAGTGATGTCACCGTACATGGATAATAAACCTCAGATCAGCACATTGTGCCCCCATCAGACCTCAGGTCAGCGTCTTGTGCCCCCATCAGACCTCAGGTCAGCGTCTTGTGCCCCCATCAGACCTCAGGTCAGCGTCTTGTGCCCCCATCAGACCTCAGATCAGCGTCTTGTGCCCCCATCAGACCTCAGATGAACACAATGTGACACCATCAGACCTCAGGTCAGCGTCTTGTGCCCCATCAGACCTCAGATCAACATCTTGTGTCCCCCTTCAGACCTCAGATCAGCCCCCAGTGCCCCCATCAGACCTCAGGTCAGCCCACCCAGCCACTATATTGTGTCTTAACAATACACCAGTTTTATTGACATTTCACCGGCATTGTTCACACGTGTGGACATTGCACCTTCATTGTCCACACGTGAGGACATTTCTCCGGCAGTGTCCACACGTGAGGACATTGCACCGGCATTGTCCACACGTGAGGACATTTCACCAGCAGTGTCCACACGTGAGGACATTTCACTGGCATTGTTCACGCGTGTGGACATTGCACCTTCATTGTCCACACGTGAGGACATTGCAGCGGCATTGCCCACACGTGAGGACATTTCTCCGGCAGTGTCCACACGTGAGGACATTGCACCGGCATTGTACACACGTGAGGACATTTCACCAGCAGTCGGCATTGTCCTCACGTGAGGACATTTCACCGGCATTGATCACGCATGTGGACATTGCACCTTCATTGTCCACACGTGAGGACATTGCAGCGGCAGTGTCCAGGCATGAGGACATTGCACCGGCAGTGTCTAGGCATGAGGACATTGCACCGGCAGTGTCCACACGTGAGGACATTGCAGCGGCAGTGTCCAGGCATGAGGACATTGCACCGGCATTGTCCACTCGTGAGGACATTGCAGCGGCAGTGTCCAGGCATGAGGACATTGCAGCGGCATTGTCCACACGTGAGGACATTTCACCAGCAGTCGCATTGTCCTCACGTGAGCGTAGGGTAGTGGTGCGGGGGGGCAGGGTGGTGGTGCGGGGGTGCAGGAGGGCGTAGAGTGGTGGTGCGGGGGCGCAGGGTGGTGGTGCGGGGGCGCATGGTGGTGGTGCGGGGGCGCAGGAGGGCGTAGGGTGGTGGCGCGGGGCACAGATGGGCATAGGGTGGTGGTGCGGGGGCGCAGGGTGGTGGTGCGGGGCGTAGGTTAGTGGTGCGGGGGCACAGGGTGGTGGTGCGGGGGCGCAGGGGGGCGTAGTGTGGTGGCACGGGGGCACAGATGGGCATAGGGTGGTGGTGCGGGGGTGCAGGGTGGTGGTGCGGGAGCGTAGGGTAGTGGTGCGGGGGCACAGGGTGCGGGGGCGCAGGAGGGCGCAGGGTGGTGGCGCGGGGGCGCAGACGGGCGTAGGGTGGTGGTGCAGGGGTGCAGGGGGGCGTAGGGTGGTGGTGCGGTGGGGCATATAACATATGGAAGTATTGTTAGTGATAAGGGGGGTTGTGTTGGGGAGGGGGGTTCATTTGAATAAGGCCAATGAATTAGGGGTCACAAAATAAATTTTTTTTTTTTTCACACTTTTATTACTTTACTAGCCATTAATTGGGGGGGGTTGGGGGGGGTTTGGGGTAAATACCTTTATTTTTTTTTGCAGACTTTCCTGATGCATGTGACGTAGCGCAGTGCCCAGCCGGCTCCTCACAGGCTTCGGCACTGCTGGCGTCACAGCGCTCGGCGCGTCACTGGGCTCGGCGCATGCCCAGTGACGCTCTTGATGCCTTTGCCCTTAGAGTTAGTAAGATGGTGCAGGCGCAGGCAGCGGCTGCTGCTGCGCCTGCACGAGATTTCATGGGCGCGCGGCCTGCAGCGTAAGCACGATTTCCAAATGCTGCCGTGCCGAGGAGGAAGGGGGGGGGCCAGATATTCTAATATGGACGTTATTCCGGCCCTAAACAGGAGTGATATATTTGAATAAAAAGGCGGGCTGGGCTCCAGAGAGGGGCGTTACTGGGCTCAGTTGAACGATTGTAACGCCCCTCTGGGCTCCTTCAGCCCTCATTTGCATATTAGAAAAAAGGATTTTTAACGAAAACGACAAGGCACAGAAAAGAAAGAAAAGCAGGCATGGAGTCAAGGTACTTTATTGCACATAACTGTGGGTTTTGTTCAAAACCATAAATGCAAGTGACAGATTTCCTTTAATACATTAAATAGTTATTTTTCACACTTAGTAAATTGGTTCATAGAAACATTAGACCAGCATTTTTATTATGTGTATAAGAATGATCATAAACAAGAACATAACACATGATACCGTAAAATGATCAAATTGTCCAAAACACCTGGTCTTGGTGTGCCTTCAGTCAAATCAGTAGAGAAGCCTATGCCATCCCCATTCTTGTCATCTGAGGAGAAGGAACGGTAAGCACTGGTATAGTCAAATATGTAGATAAGCATGAAACAGATTGATTTCTGTCATCTGATGGAGGGAAGGGTCATCATTGGTATAAAATAATTTTCAAAAAAAAGTTATAAAGTCTTTGCAGGTTGCGTTCTCCTGGCATTCTCCGAATCCAGGTTCACCCATCAGACTGCCAGAGAGAGATGTATGATTTGACACTCTAACTGCTTTTAACTGCTTAAGAGACCTGTGATAGCATGCTTTGCATTGGGCTATCTAACAAATGGCATTGACCTTAGTCATATAAGGCTTGCATGCAGCTGCTTGACCATGGAAACCCATATTATGCAGCTCCTGCGAGGATCCACAAAGTGAACACGGTGATTGAGGTAGTCCCACAGATGCTCAATTGGGTTCAAGTCTGGGGTACTGTTTTGCTGATAAGAGCAAGACTTCAGGTTTGGATACTCTTTAAAGAGAGACTCTTAACTGAACTACAGCTACACTTCAAAGGAAGGTTTATAATATGATTTTATTAAATATAATAAGTAGTGTATACATATAGTGATATAATGTCCTTCTTTTGCACTTATCTATATACGAAGAATAAAGAACATAATACACAATTATATCAACACTTCATCTGAAGTCCTGACTACATCCAGAATGAAGGTATATACATCACCAATTGAGTTATCATCATCTGACAGCGACTTCAGCTGGGAAGCACTTTCAGCGAAAGCAGTCAGAGTCTCGATCGGGAAAACACCGGTCCCTACGCGAGGCGTCCCCCTGTAGGATGAGCTTCTGACTTTTTTTCCTAAAGGGTTACAGCTTTTTACCGATTAAACAAAGAGCTCCATTCCCTAGTGGAACGCAGCTAGCGCATGCGCTCTATAATTGTCACTGTGTATGTGTTGTTCATCTGCTCTCACCCCAGACCTTGGAGCGACCAGTTCCCAGGTCTGCAGCGAGTCAGAATCCCAAAACAACCTTGAGAAAATATGTAGACAAAACCTTACTCCGTGCACATGCATTCACAGGTCTTAAATCAACACTTTAACTGAACAGATACAAAATGGAATTCAAATGATCAGAAACTTCATTTTCACACTTTAGGAACTAAGGGACCAGGGTGTCTTGATCATGCTGTTTTAACCAGTGTCTGACATTTCTAGCCATGTAACATGTCACATCGTCTTGCTAGAAGATCCCATCCACCCCAGGGAAGACAATCAGCATATATGGGTCTATGTGATCTGCAAAAATAGATTCATACCCAAATCGGTTGAGAGTGCCTTCTACGTGGATGAGTGGGCCCAGAGAATTATATGAAAACATTCCCCGGAGCATTATGCTGCCATCACCAGCTTGTATTGTTTCAGAAATGGTTGTAGGGTGTTTGTCCTCTTGCAGTGCCAGATTTGAGATGGCAACAACACTACAATGGGTCCCACGGACAGGCTGAAGTGTCACCTTGTGTTGTTGCTCTCTGGAAAGGATGGTAAGGCATAGTGCACTCCAATGGGAAATGAGTCAAGAGAGCCAGGGAAACCAGTGTGCTTCTTTACTAGAGTAACTCAAGTGCAAAACAATAAAGGCAAGGCACTGAGCTGTCCATCTGTCTTTCAGAAAGCTGGTATAGAAGCAAAAGACCAGTGGCTCAGGGTCTGTGGCTTATTTGTCCAGCTGGCTCCCTGGTCAATCCGTGGCTCAGCATTCCCATCTCAGTGTTTTCTTCTGGTCACTCATACAGTCTAACAGAGTTTTTCCTACCAAACACAGGTCCCTATCTGCAGAAAACTACGGTCTCTGACTGTTCTCCTTATATACAGTTTCTGGATAAACTAGAATCTATCAAACACCTGTATAGAGCTTCAATGCAAGTCTCTTGGAAAGAATAAGCAGTTTTCCCAGACACAAACAAGTCTTCAGTATAGATTTTCCCTCCAAAACGTAGGTACAAAGACATAAAGTACAGTTGTGCTCAAAAGTTTACATACCCCTGCAGAATTTTAGCTGTCTTGGCCTTTTTTCAGAGAATATGAATGATAATACAAAAACTTTTTTCCACTCATGGTTAGTGGTTGGGTGAAGCCTAAATGGCTTCACCCACCCACTAATCATGAGTGGAAAAAAAAGGTTTTGTGTTATCATTCATATTCTCTGAAAAAGGCCAAGACAGCCAAAATTCTGCAGGGGTATGTAAACTTTTGAGCACAACTGTATCTCAGTATTAGCTAGCTGTGCATTAACCCTTTTCATAGTGCAGTGTGGAACAGTGCAAATGAACAGGATATAATACAATAAACATATAAATGCAGTTCAATATTATTAAACAACAGTCATACAGATGTGGAAGCACATGGAAGCACTTCAGTTTGCTTCCACAATTTTGTGGATGCCCCACAAAAGATGGACATGTATTATACTTCATTGCAACATTTGGACCACAGACCCATTCAGTCAATCAGTCAACACCGTGATGTGACGTGAGCATGGCCTGTATCAGTGTCTTACTTACACATGTACACTTGACTAAGCCAAGGGGGTGTGTTTAGAATGGGGTAAGTGCCACAGATAGAAACCTCTGGGAGAAGTTTATTTTCCCTATAATATAGTCAGCCAGCAAGCTGAAATCACTGCAGGAAAATGTTGCCACTATATAAATGAATAAAATAAATGTCATGATGCCGCTCTGTCACCACCGCTACCTCATTCCCGGTGGCACATCCACCAGACTGCTCACCTAGACCCCCGCTTCATGGTCCTAGCAGCGTGGGTTTGCTGGCAACTTTTTAATCATTCCTTGCGGGCATCTCCATAGCGCTTCTCGTCTAGTCTACACAGACCATGGCTTATTCTTTCTGGCAGTGCTTTCCTCTGCCTATAAGGTGTGCATGCTCTTTCTCTGGCTCTTAAAGGGCCAGCGTGTGCCCTAATGTATCCCATCCCATGGCACATCTTACTGGGATATTTAAAGCACCTTAACCTCTGGAAAGGTCCCTGAGCAATAGCTTCTAGTTAGCTAGTTTCCTAGAAAGGTTTGTTATTCTCTTGTTTGCCTACCTGTTTCTGGATTTGACCCATCGCAGCCTAACCTGATAGAGATTATGTCATGTGAAAATACAGTTGACGTTGTTGGCTTTCTACAATGTAAAGAATGCTGAACAGTTGAGTATGAAGTGAAGAAGTAATGTTCCGACACAAAAATAATATTGCAGAAAGAGAAGAGAATGACAGCTCTGGTCTGCCACATACTCCCATGAGATAGGGAAAGGTCAGAGCAATGAACAAGAACCGCGAGTTATTACTGTCTTTCTTTGTCACATACAAAGATACAAGGGTACAGTCTTTTCCTGTACAGTTTACTATAAAGAAGTATATTAACCAGTTCAGTACAGACTGGGGATAGCTATACGAGGTTCATAGACAGCAGGATACATTGTGGTCCTGGTGCCAGAGGAAATCCAAATGTTCATCTGCTACATAAGAAGACGCCAGAATTACAATTGACATATGATAAGGGTATTTTACAGTAGAGCCCAGGTGCTTCAAATTACACCTCTGTATATGGAACATCAGTTCCCCTAATTTGTATCAATGTAGTCAGAATTAAGTCAACTTGCAAAACCCAGCTCCATATACTCTATTACAACATTCTGTGCCAATAAAGGTGTGCCTAAGGTGTTTGTCACCTGAGCCAGGTCCTTTCTCTGGCATCCCCCCCCATAGTTTAAAACATTGCGCCCTGTCACAGTTGTTATGCCTTCACTTTTCCCCCTCACAGTAGTCATGTACACATTGTGCACCCTCACATTAGTTATGCCTCCATTGTGCCCCACTCATAGTAGTAATGCCCTCACTGAGCCCACCCACAATATTGTATGCCCATATTGTACTCCTTCACAGTAGTTATGCCCTCAATGCACCCCTTTACAGTAGTTATGCCCACACTTTTCCCCCTCACTGTAGTTATGCCCACAGTGTGCCCCCTCACAGTAGTTATGCCCACACTGTGCCCCCTCAAAGTAGTTATGCCCATATTGGGGCCCCTTCACAGCAATAATCCATTCATTGTGCCCCCTTCACATCAGTTATATCCTGATGATTGTACCCCCATCACAGTAGTGATGCCCTATCTGTGCATCTTCACAATAGTTATGCCCTCATTGTTTCCCCCCTTATAGTTGTTATTCCTTCTCTGTTCCCTCTTCAGAGTAGTTAGGCCCTCTCTACAGTAGTAATGCTCACATTGTGCCTCCTCAGTGTTAATAAAAAAAAAACAACAAAAAAACAGTAACTACTCACCTTGTCCCATTTCGAATGATCAGATCCCTCCAAGCATTCCCCTGTAGGCACTGTGTGGGAGGAGTCCACAAGCAGATTCCCGAGCTCCTCCTACACAGTCTGGCAGCACAATCTGTTCTTGAAGGACTGAATAGTAAAACAGGGAGCAGACATCTCCCTGCTTCACCATTCAGTGTGCCGGTCTGGAGGAGGGAAGGAAAGCGGACCTTTCCTGTCCTGTAGTGGGACTGAAGAAGAAGTAAATACTTTGTGCCAGGTTTTGCCACAAATTATCAAAATAGTCACCAGAGGTCCCAGCAGGATGACCTTTGCTTTGTGGTCAGGAACCCATCTAGTAAGGATTGTCCAATTCCCTCAAAGGGAATATATTTTTAAACAGTCCCAATAAGTACACTATACAGTATGTCACAGAGCTGCACACTTGGTATATATATATATATATATATATATATATATATATATATATATCGCATTGTGCAAGCTGTGTTCTACTATTTCACCCCTGTACAGTAAGTTCCTCTTTTGGCCACACGCCCCTATGAAAAAGGTGGCGCAAACTAAAAAGAACAACAGGTCAGAAATTAATTTAAAAAGTAATGGAGGATGTTAGTAAACGAGTGTCACTGTATGGGGCTCTAACACCCCTCCCCTCATTTCAACACAGTTATATGCACTAAAAATGTGGCTAAAAAGTGACCTAAATAGATTAATATTTCGGCTCAAGAATGTCCTATTCTTGCCCTTTTGATTGTACAAAGGATTTTTCATGCAGAACGGAACATTTCCTAATATTAATATATTATATGAACCTGACATATCATTCACTATAGGCTTATTCCATTTCACATAAAATCGTGCAAAACAAACAAAAAAAAAAGAAAAGAAAGAAAAAGAAATGCTAGACAATAAAGAGGAGAAACTTAAGACCCATATATTTGAGACCAAAGATGTGAAATTTCAAATATATTTTTTAAATGTCAAATTATTCTTTTCATGACCTTTTTTGTTTGACCAAAACACTCTAATAAAAAGATAAGAAAAAAAACAAAGAGGAGAATGTCACATGTTTGGCATTTGGGCTCTGTTGAAAAATTAGAGCATTTTCAAATCAATTCACATATAGTATACCCCTCCCATTTATTTGTACAGCAGTTTAATAGATTGCTCAGTCTTTGTCTGAAGTGATGATTTTCGGTATCCTTGTTATTAGAGCTGTTAATAGCACCACCTGCCGGCTATAAAATGAATTGCTAAAAAGCTCTCCTGTATACAATAAATCAGCAATCACAGATGTTTAGTTTTGTGGTAAATCCATGTAAAGTGGAATAGTGAGAATTTATATATTTACTAAAAATTAAACATAACATATCTTTCTGTAAATATTTCGTTAGGTTGAACTCATGTAAGATATCGTAAAATCCATGTAAAAATAAGTGTAGATGTGCACTTGAACTTTCATATTCATATTTTAATAATTACATGTTGCGTAATTCTTCTTCAGCAACTTTTTGGTAACTTTTTAAATCAGATCTGTACTACTACTTACTATCCATGTGGGAATGGAGGGCTGTCGGGAATTCAGTATAGTTTTTCCAGAAAATGTTTCAGATGCTTCAGCTGGGAACCTGCAAGTGACCTCACGCCTCTAACCAGAACATTGTGTGAATTAAAGTTTTCTGATTCGGGGGCATTCACCTCACCGTAAGTGTTTGGCAGGCCACGGTGCAGACTCATGGACTTCAATAGGTCTGTGATCCGCATGTTGTGGCCAAAGTAAAGGACATGTCCTATCTTTTGCAGAGAATCTGCACTGATGCAGAAGCACATAGAAGCCCTTATGTCTGCAACCACATCCGTGTTGCTGCTCCACAATAGAAAGGACATAGCCTATACTTCACTGCAACATGTGGACCACAGACTAGAGATGAGCGAACTTGCTCGAAACGAGCACTGTACCGCACGGCTCCCCTGCGCTCGCATGGGCGTAGGCAGCCGCTTCCGTCCTCCTGAGGAGGACGGAAGCGGCTGCCTGCGCCCATGCGAGCGCAGGGGAGCTGAGCGGTACAGTGCTCGTTTCGAGCACGTTCGCTCATCTCTGCCACAGACCTATTAAAGTCAATGGGTCCGTATCTGTAGTTTGTTGACCATAAAATGGATATGGTCGTTTGCTTGAGGCCTTAAAAGCACAAAAAGAAGGTTGAGAACCCAGCCTTAGCAATATAAATGCTTACCCTAGTCCTCATGAACACAGAGATGCTACTTCCTTCCTAGCATGCTTACTGCAATCTACTACAGCAGTCTTCATGACATATTATTTGTTCTTGAAAATTGATGTTGTATAAATTATTTATTTCAATTCTTTTAGAAAATGTTGATGTACATGCATAACAATTTTATTGCATTTTTAACATACATGACATGCATAGAAACAAAATCTAATAAAAATATTTGTAAATATGAATGCATATCATCATACATAGATACATATTTGCTTTTTACGACCAGTCACACACAATCTGGTCCAACATTTAATATTTTCACCAATATTTACTAATAAAAGTTATGTTTTGCATTATATACTACATTATATATTAGGGCTCCTGTCCTATGTCCAATTTTCTAACGAATAAAACCAACCCTGCTCATGTTAAACGTATTCTTCCCTAATGCCCAGACTGTAAAAACCTATTCAAGTATAATTGTCATTTCAGTATATTTTTAATATTGTGTAAGGAGAGGGATGGTCAACATTTTTGTAATATACTTTATTAGGGAAAGATGTTTCTTTGCACTAGAAAACAGGGTGTATCCTTAGCAAATCTATAATTGACCATTGCTAAAGAGAATCAGTCTTCAGTGTTCTACAGTACTTAGTCCCAAAGACACCTGTGTGTGACATAGAGAGGCTTCAAGCATGCCTTTTGTCACTACCCCAGTCCCTGACTATGTACAGAGTGAGTCAAAAGTCTCACAAACCCTCTTATTTCAATGGAAATAAAATGAAAGGAAAGGAAAAATGAAATATCTGAAAAACCCATCAAGCAATTGGTGATGGGGAGAATCATTTAGACTATGTCTTTGATATGCTCCTTGACCCCGTTACCACTGGAAAAATTTGCCCTTGATAAAATATGGCAGCTTTCATGATGGCTGCCATGTTTTGGACATAGCCTAAAAGATAGACCGCCTTATCCATTACTTACTGGGGTATTCAGATATTTCATTTCCCTTTCATTTCTGAAATAAAAGGATGTCCTGTGACTTTTGACTGTACATGCACCCTAATTACCCATCATCCTGCCTATCTGACTTGTTACACATACTGTAGGTGTCTTCAGCGCTCAGTTGAAATCTGAAGACTGAAGCAGACTCTCCTTAGCAATGCTAAGTTATCGTTTCTAAGTTATATAGCTAAGACTCATTACACTGTTTTTTCTAGTACAAAGAAATATCTTTCCCTAATAAAGTAAATTACTGAAATGTTGAACATCCCTACACAATAACTGAAATGACAGTTACACTTTAAAAACGAGAAACAACACTAAGCTCTGTTCACACATTGACGGATCCAGCAGATCCAGAGTCCCCATTGACTTTGATGGGATCCATCTGGGTTTAGTGGGTGTATGGATATGTCTGAAGTCAAGAATACATGACAGTGAAACATGCCAGAATGTTTCAGAGAACCGCTAATAGAGCTTCGCAATACAAGTGTGAACACATCCTTACTAAGAACACTAACATGGTGGATTTCATACATATGGTGATTCTTTATTGAGTGGCTCTAAAATTTAAAACCTTTTAAAACTTAGAAATAGAGAGCTGAAGTGATATTTTTATTTTTTTTATTCACCTATCAAACCCATAGTGCTTTGGAGGTTCAGTTTACAAAATAGCAAATCCTGTACATATTTTTGTGCCATGGAGTTCATATCTGGATGAATTCTGGTTTGTATGAAAATCAAAGAAAATATACCAAAATCCGCATTATGTGCGGTACAACAGGTATCCACTAAATGTTGTAACAGGTGGGTACTGTGCTGGAATGGAGCCTGATGTTAACCTGAGCCATACTTCCTGACCATAGTTCAGTTCTAACAGAGCATCTCCGGTCACCATCCTATCACTGTACATGCTGCTGTTAATATTTTCAGACTGAAATGCAATCTTGTCAATTCCATCAACCACTAAATAGCCAGAAACGCGATGACTGTATGATTCAATTGTAAACTTGAAGACATATACTCCAAGGTATGGCACAAGAAATTTTCCAGTGTTGGGTGCATAAGAGGAGCCATAATTTACATATAAATTGTTGAATCTAATTGGTCCAGGAGATGTCATCCCATACGTGTGAGAAGCAGAAAAAGCCACCATTGGTGCATAACGGTACGATCCTTTTGAGAAATCTGTGAAACAGAGAGATTCTTTGTAACATAGTAACATAGTTTATTATTATTAAGGCCGAAAAAAGACATCTGTCCATCCAGTTCGGCCTGTTTTCCTATAAGTTGATCCAGAGGAAGGCAAAAAACCCCTGTGAGGTAGAAGCCAATTTTCCCCACTTTAGGGAAAAAAATTCCTTCCCGACTCCAATCAGGCAATCAGAATTACTCCCTGGATCAACGACCCCTCTCTAGTAACTATAACCTGTAATATTATTACCCTTCAAAAATACATCCAGGCCTCTCTTGAACTCTTTTAGTGAACTTACCATCACCACCTCCTCAGTCAGAGAGTTCCATAGTCTCACTGCTCTTACCGTAAAGAATCCTCTTCTATGTTTATGTACAAACCTTCTTTCCTCCAGACGCAGAGGATGGCCCCTCGTCACAGTCACAGTCCTGGGGATAAATAGATGATGGGAGAGATCTCTGTACTGACCTCTGATATATTTATACATAGTTATTAGATCTCCCCTCAGTCATCTTTTTTCTAAAGTGAATAACCCTAATTTTGATAATCTTTCTGGGTACTGTAGTCCACCCATTCCAGTTATTACTTTAGTTGCCCTCCTCTGAACCCTCTCCAGCTCTGCTATGTCTGCCTTGTTCACAGGAGCCCAGAACTGTACACAGTACTCCATGTGTGGTCTGACTAGTGATTTGTAAAGTGGCAGGACTATGTTCTCATCACGGGCATCTATGCCTTTTTTGATGCAACCCATTATCATATTGGCCTTGGCAGCAGCTGTCTGACACTGGTTTCTGCAGCTTAGTTTGCTGTTCACTAAAATTCCTAGATCCTTTTCCATGTCAGAGTTACCCAATATTTTACCATTTAGTATGTACTGGTGACTTGCATTATTCCTTCCCATATGCATAACCTTACATTTGTCAGTGTTAAACCTCATCTGCCACTTCTCTGCCCAAGCCTCCAGTCTATCCAGATCCATCTGTAGCAGTGTACTGTCCTCTCCTGTGTTAATTACTTTACACAGTTTAGTGTCATCTGCAAAAATTGATATTTTACTGTGCAAGCCTTCTACAAAATCATTAATAAATATATTGAAGAGAATAGGGTCCAATACTGACCCCTGTGGTACCCCACTAGTTACAGTGACCCAATCTGAGTATGTACCATTAATAACCACCCTCTGTTTTCTATCACTGAGCCAGTTACTTACCCACATACAGACATTTTCTCCCAGGCCAAGCATTCTCATTTTATATATTAACCTTTTATGTTGGTACCGTGTCAAATGCTTTGGAGAAGTCCAGATATACGACATCCATTGATTTGCTGCGGTCCAGTCTAGAACTTATCTCCTCATAGAAACTGATTAAATTGGTTTGACATGACCGATCCCTCATGAAGCCATGCTGATATGGAGTAATTTGCTTATTTTCATTGAGGTACTCCAAGATAGCATCTCTTAGAAAACCCTCAAACAGTTTACCCACGACTGATGTTCAACTTACCGGCCTATAGTTCCCGGGCTCTGTTTTTGGACCCTTTTTGAATATTGGCACCACATTTGCTATGCGCCAATCCTGTGGAACACTCCCTGTCAGTATAGAGTCCTTAAATATCAGAAATAAGGGTCTGTCGATGACATTACTTAATTCTCTTAGGATACGGGGGTGTATGCCATCCGGTCCTGGTGATTTGTCTATTTTAATCTTTTTAAGATGCAGCTCTACTTCTTCCTGGGTCAGACAGGGCACTTTTAATGGGGAATTTACTTTTATATTTTGCATTTCATCTGACAGTTTATTTTCCTCAGTGAATACAGTGGAGAAAAAGATATTTAGCAGCTTTGCTTTCTCCTCATCGCTCTCTGCAACTTCCCCCTCATTACTCTGTAAGGGGCCGACACCTTCAGGTTTATACTTTTTACCATTTATATAATTAAAGAACATTTTAGGGTTATTTTTACTCTCTTTGGCGATTAATCTCTCGGTCTCTAGTTTGGCTGTTTTTATTTGTCTTTTACATATTCTATTTTTTTCCTTATAGTTTTTCAATGCTTCCTCGCTCCCCTCCTGTTTTAGTGATTTAAATGCTTTCTGTTTGTCATTTATTTCTTTCTTTACAGTTCTGTTTATCCACATTGTTTTTTTCTTGTTCCTTAACCTTTTATTCCCATAAGGTATGTACCTCTCACAATTAGATATTAGGATGCTTTTAAAAATATCCCATTTTGTGGCTGTATTTTTATTTTTGAGGACTTTGTCCCAGTTAGTTAGGTCTATGGCCTCTCTTAGTTGGCTAAATTTAGCTTTTTTGAAGTTTGGTATTTTTGTTCCTCCCTGAAGAAACGCTCTTTTGAATGACAGTTGGAAGGTTATTATATCATGGTCACTATTTCCCAGGTGTCCCCCGACCTGCACATCTGTTGTTCTGTCAGGTCTATTGGTTAATACTAAGTCCAGTATGGCTGTCCCTCTAGTCGGGTCCTGAACCAGTTGGGAAAGGTAATTGTCGTTGGTTATTTCCAAGAACCTGTTTCCTTTATGAGATATACAGGTTTCAGTTTTCCGGTCTATATCTGGGTAGTTGAAATCCCCCATAATAACGACCTCATTATGATTTGCCACCTTGTCTGTTTTGTTTAGAAGTAGATTTTCTATGGGCTCTGGTATACTAGGGGGTTTATAATAAACTCCTATTAGTATTTTATTATTGTTTTTTGCTCCATTTATTTCTACCCACAGTGACTCCACATCTTCATGTCCCTCACTTATATCTTCCCGCAGTGTGGGCTTTAGACAGGACTTTACATAAAGGCAGACCCCTCCCCCTCTCCGGTTTTGGCGATCCTTTCTAAACAGACTGTAACCCTGTACGTTAACTGCCCAGTCATAGCTATCATCCAGCCATGTCTGAGTTATTCCCACTATGTCATAGTCCTCCTCACACATCACTAATTCCAGTTCACCAATTTTATTAGTCAGGCATCTGGCATTAGTGTAAATACACTTAAGAGGTCTATGTATATTTTTTACCCCCCTTTTTAAATTACTATTACCTGTGAAGTGAATATCCAGGGTTTTTGGGTTACTTTGGTTGATGTTTTGCCCAATATTCTCCCTACATTCCTCACTAATCCCAACCCCCACTAACCCCCCACTCTCCCCTCCTATGACCCACTCTCTATCTACACTATCTACCGCCTTATTAGTATTACCCCCCACCCTCCCCCCAGATCCTAGTTTAAAAGCTCCTCCAGCCGTCTAACCATTTTTTCCCCCAGGGCAGTTGCACCCTCCCCATTAAGGTGCAGCCCGTCCCTACTGTAGAGTCTGTAGCCGACAGAGAAGTCGGCCAAATTCTCCATGAACCCAAACCCTTCCTTCCTGCACCAGCCTCTGAGCCACTTATTTAACTCCCTAATCTCCCGTTGTCTCTCTAGTGACGCTCGTGGCACTGAAAACACTACCTTGGAGGTCCTGGACTTGAGCTTCTCTCCTAGTTCCCTAAAATCATTTTTAAGGACCTTCCATCTCCCCCTGACTTTGTCATTGGTGCCAATGTGTACCATGACCGCCGGGTCTTCCCCAGCCCCACCCAGCAATTTGTCAATCCGATCCGCGATATGCCGATCCCGAGCACCCGGGAGACAACACTGTTTGGCATTCACGGTCTCGGCGACAGATGACCCTGTCTGTCCGCCTAATAATAGAGTCCCCTACCACCAGCATCTGTCTGGCCTTTGCTGCTCTCCTTTTCCCATCCTTCCTGCAGCGGTCATCCTCCTGGTTTCTAGGAGAAACGGCCTGCTGCAGTGTCGCTGGTCCTGGGCTTTCATCCCTAATATCAGCCAAACAGGCATATTTACTAGGGCGTTCCAGCTCAGGACTAGCCTCCCTGGCACTTTTCCCTCTACCCTTCCTTACTACATTAACCCAACTACTGACCTGATAGTCCTGCTCTTGCCCATCGCCATCCTCCTCCTCTTCACTGACCCCAGCCAGTGCCTGCACTGTGAGGTCTAAGACTCTCTCCAGGTGTTTAATGCCCCTAAGTATGTCAAGCTGCTTATTTAGATCCAAGATCTGGGCTTCCAAATATGCAAAGTGATTGCATCTAGTGCAAATGTATTGACCCTTGAATGGTTCTTCAAGGCATGCATACATTGCACAGGACACACACTTGGTAGCATTGTCCATGGAGCACCTGCTTGATGGGGATATACAGTACAGTACAGAAAAACAGTAAATATGCGATTAGGGTTTGCTGTAGCTGGAGGACTACAAATCAAGTTAATGGGTCCGCAATCACGTAGATGCGGAACGGAGGCTCGAATGGGAACACCACGGAAGCACTACGGTGTGCTTCCGTGGTGTTTTTGGCAGTGCCTCCACACCGCAAAAAAGTAGCTCATGCACTACTTTTTTGCGGTGCGGAGCGTCGGATGCGGATTGCGGACCCCATTCAAATGAGTAGGTCCGCGATCCGCATGCGGCGGCCCCAATGTCAGTGCCCGTGCGGTCCACAGCACGGGCGCTGAATGCACACGTTCGTGTGCATGAGCCCTGACTCTGTTGTCCATAAATCTATGTAACAGTGATCATTCATTTCCTGGAATAAATAAATATAATTTTTATACAGCTTATGTCCAGCTTTTGACAGTTAAAGTTTCTCCTGAAACTTTAGCTTACTAAACCAGTATGTCACCTTGAGATGCTATCTAACCTCTGTGCTTTCCAGGAACTGAAAATCAAATTATCCCCATAAAAATATGTCTCAAAAAGTGCTGAACATAAAGAGTCAGCACTGAGAATGAATAGAGGTAATCATAATTAGATTTATTCCTGCCAGTTTTCTAGTCAGGATAAAGTACCGTAGAATAGCTACGTCTCAAAGATCATGATCGTATTGTAACACTTCAAGTGAAACCTATGCCTAGCTAACTCCACATTCTTACTTATAAATTGACAAAATTATAAAATGCACAGATTTTGACAGGCAGTGCTCCTAGTGAACAGAATAACTGATAGTCTGACTGAGTTATAATTTCCATAGAGCCATCAATTAAAGCCGAAAGTTCTATGCATACCACTCACTCACAAAATTGAACTGGGGATCCATGGGCCGATCAGAGTAAATGGGTCTGGTAATAAAAGCATATTAGTTATTGCATTCTAAATTCCCTGACACCATTGGGAAAAGAGATTAAAGGCTATGTACACCTTCAGAGGAATTTTTTTTTTTATGATTGCGTGTTACTAATTTTTGGCTAAAAATATTTTTTTTTCAATTGGCCGTTATTAAAAATATTGAGCTGTACTGTCACAAAGGGTTAAGTATTTTTCTAATTGTGCGACTGGTACTTTCACTTTGTGCCGATCATCTATTAACCCTTATCTGTAAATTACTAAGAGGTCATAAACACTTATTTAAGCCACATTCTTATCAGTAAGATAAGAACTGAGCTATAATAAGAGCAGATATAAGGAGCCCGTCTGCTCCTGGTCTGACGGAAAATACAGAAAATCCAAACGGTGCTACTAGAGCATGTCAGCTCTGTACAGAAAAAATTACTTCATATTTTTAATCAAGAACAATTTAAAAAAATATTTTTAGCTCAAAATCAGTACAATGCTATAATAAAAAAAACTATTGCCCCCAAAGGTGTACATAGCCTTTAAATTCTGTAGTGTCCAGCAAAAAGGGATGTGTACATTTTTTTTGCTTCAGTTGGGTGAACAGGAGAAAAATTTTCTCATGTCATCAATTTATTGGGCTGCAGCACTGGTTTACAGTTTTTCCTGCTCCGTGGTGCTCCCAGGCATCCGGCTGCACAGGGAACTGTTGTCCATCCCTATGACTTGAAAGGGACTGCGCCACAGTTCCATACACAGTTCCATTATTGGAGTGTTAAGCTGGATTTAGACAGGAAGATAATCGTGTAGATTTGCTGGAAAGCTCTTTCCTGACAATCTGGCTCCCCTAAATGGGCAGCTAAGCAATGAGCAAAACGCTCATTCATTGGTTGAAATGGTCGTTAGTGCAAGCACATAAATTATCATTTCTGGGCAGCAGATTGTGCTGTCTACAGTGCAATCTGATGCCCAGAAACAATGCAGATGTATGAGGATGTGTGATCACAAAAGAGATCCCTCGCTCTCATACTGTGGAGGTGAACCCTGCATGTACATGCAACACTTAAAGAAGAACTCCCGCAAAAAAATTTATTCCATGTCCTGCTAGACATGTACAGTGCCTTGCAAAACTTTTCAAACTTTTGCCACATTTCAGGCTTCAAACAAAAAGATACAACATTTTAAATTTTTGGTGAATGTTGTTGATTCTTCACCAAAAATTTAAAATGTTATATCTTTTTTTTGAAGCCTGAAATGTGGTAAAAGGTTGAAAAGTTCCAGGGGGCTGAATACTTTCGCAAGGCACTGTACATGATGTAATCTGTAGTGAATGTCATTTTCTTACCAGTAGCTGAATTTTTGAGTTATATCATCCTGAAGTTTCTTATCTGTGTCATGTGACTAGGAATTAGACCCACCAACTCACACAGCACCTTATGTGTGGACAGGAAGTCTAATTTTCTATGCATTCCTATGGGAGCCTCACCTTCAGTCTCATAGGAATGAATAGAGAAGTGACTGGCTTGCTGTCCTGGGTCAGATGGAGATCAGGGAGTTGGTCACATGACCCAGCTACAATAAGAAGAGAGTGGAAACTCTCAATTTCAGCCTCTGATAAGAAAATGACATTCACTACAGATTATATCATGCACCTTTCTAACAGGTCAGAGAATAACATTTTTTGCGGGAGTTCTTCTTTAACCCCCACTGAGCAAGCAGCCGACTGTCGGGAAGGAGCGGTTACTTCCTGATAATCTGCTGCTCATCGACCCGTCTAAATCCACCTTTACTGTGCAAGAAAAACCTATGAAGGGAACACAGTACTACAACAGCACTGTGCCCCTATATTCTCAAGATTGTGGGGTCCCAGAGTTGGAATAGCTAGCCATATACCATCCCATTTGAAATAGAAATTTCCCTTTATAGACCATGTACACCTTTGTGACCATTTTTTTAATCACACCAATGCATCTACAATGAAAAAAGCTAATGTATTTCTTTCCGTTAAAATGTTCTACTGTTTACAGTATTTCTATAGCTGCTAAGCAGAATTATGTCTCTCTACAAACATTGAATGGTGTGATCCTAGATTTTTGCTCTCTTCCATTCATCTACAGTATTATTCCCTCCTAATATGCTTTTGGTATATAAACCGGAGGTAAAGGACAGACGGAATGCAGTATGACTGTAAGATCAGACTACACAGGGTATATTTGTTGTCTGTCATATCTGCATAGGCACAAAACATTTTTTTAATGACTAATGGGAGTCAAGAAATTCACTGTTAAACCAGGCAAAATGCCTTGTACAGCTAGCTTAGCTGAATGTAATGATACTTTTCACTTTGTGATCCATTGCTTTATTCTGGAGGAAACATACTTTTAATCCATATGCAAATAAACAGTTGAGGGCAACATAGGTGGGTCCAAGCCACCCTGTGAACCATTGCTCTTCTGCCTTCCCCTGCCAGCCCATCCCTCTCTTTTTTGAGTGATAAGGCCAGGTTCCTGCATAGTCATCTAGCTTGGCCCTGTCAAACATGAAGGACTGGGAAGGGCTGGCAGAGGAAGTAGGAGCAAGGGTGCACTTAACTGCTAATTTGCATATGTATTAAAAGTACTTTTTCTTCAGAAAGAATGAACGGATCACTAAGTAAAAGGTATCATTACATTCAGCTGATCTAACCCTACAAGGCACAGCACCTGGTTTATAAGTGGATTTTCGTGGTGACAGATTCCATTAAGACTATTTGTAGTCAATAGGAGACAATATGGACAATCCCAATACATTAGTAAGTGCCTTGTATTAACTTTCTCTATATCACAAATGCCATTTGATTAAGTAAGACAACTCCTTTAACTCCCTGATGTCTGAGGGTGTAGGTAAAGTTGAATTCAACATTGTTTTGTGTGGAGGGGTTATTCACAGCTGATGTCAAATTTGAAGGTTCTAAGTATAAATTCTAGTGGGGACAGAGGAAAGTGGGTTACCTACACTGGTCAATGGGAAGGAGTTCAATGAGGTGAGGGAACAGACCCTATACTCCAGAGCTACTAGGGAGTATTAAATCTATGGTTGACAAAGGAAAGAAGTTCGATTAGGACGGAGGGTAATTTCATTTTCTGAACAAAGGTGTGAAGGTTTACATATTCATCATGTCTAGTGTGGAGGAATTGGTGTTAAAGTTTTGCTAGCTGTTGACAGTGGAGTGAGACGAAATCTACTTCATTGTCAGTTGGTGGTCCTCTAATCCATCAACTGTTGATTTTCCTATATAAGAAACAACTTGAGGAACTCCTCTTTGTCCAATAGCCAAATACCAAACTGTCTCTTATGAACTTGTTCCTTTAATTCATCCATGCTTTCCATGCTCATCTTTCGTGTTCATGTCATGTACAGTGTGAACAAACAGGGTGACAAATAAATAAATTAATACTTGCCTAAAGACTGAGTATTGTCATCAGACATCTTCAGACTGCAATTCACTCCTCCAAAAGGATGACGACAGGCGCATGTAAAGCCTTTTAGGTCATTAATGCAGGTTCCACCATTTAAACAAGGTCCACTGTTGCAACTTAAATATGCATCTATTAAGAGAAATAGCTAAATGAAATTTCTGGAAGTGTAATTGAATAGCCTCCTACAATTTAGCTTTTTTTTTAATTAAAAAAAAAAATACAATATTCAAAATATCTTCAAAATGTTGATGACTGATCTCAAATTGAATTCTCAATGCTAAACAGATGATATGTTTAAGATATGGAAAGTAATGCCAGAATTAGGTCTTAATACTTGGATATTAAATAAGCCAGCACCTCATCCCCAAGGAGAGATACTACCCCCAAATCTTGACTTAGGCCTCTCATCCAGTTAAGCCAGTACTCTCTGCTCTACACTGATGAGGGGCAATCATCCAGAAACAGCTGTCTGCAGATGAGGTGCCGGCTTATTTAATATCCGAGTCATGTCTCAATGCTCATTTAAAGGGTTGAACATTGACTTATCGGATAGCTGCCTTATATCTGGAGGCAGAGCTTGTTAAGAGCTTATTTGCTTCCCTTTCTTCCCAGAATTAGGTGTTATGCACATTTGAGAGGTGACCTCCCTCCTCCACAGGGATTTCCTGCTGCTCAATGCTATGAAGTCATAGGAACTCAATGTGTGCTGCATGGTGCTCTATGCAGAATCTCATAATGAAGTTATTTGTATAGGAGTTACTTACAGAATCATTGCTTCTACAGTAGAGCAGCACTGTAATATGGCATCCAATGAGAATCCCACATTTTTTATGTACAGTACCTCTTATTCTAAAGTATCCAGAGTTAGGGGCCGTTCAGACGGCCGTGGAATTGCAGATCTGCAAAAATGCGGATCCGCAATACCACAGATGCCGACCGGCGTGTTTTCCGCAAATTGCGGAACACACGGCCTGGCACCCCATTCTAAATGCTTATTCTTGTCCTCTGTTGCGAACAAGAATCGGACATGTTCTATTTTTTTTTGCGGAGCCGCGGCAAGGAGCCTCCGCTGCCCGCGATCATTGAAGTGAACGGGGCCGCACCTATTCCGCAATTTTGCGGAATAGGTGCGGACCCGTTCACACAGTCATGTGAATGGGCCATTAGAGCCCTGTAACCTATACAAATGCCCTCAGCCTGTTGCCTTATGATTAAATATGGTCAAGGAACACTGTGGTAACTTCTAATATTTTATTTCCTCAGACATGCTAGGGCCAGTTTTATAGGAAGCCAATTACACTATCAATATGTTGTTGTAGTGTGAGAATTAGAGATGAGCAAATCAATTTGATCCGAATTTCAGGATAAATTGGATTCACCTCAAAGCCGAATTTCTTAATGCTTCGTGAAGGCAAATCGATTTAACCTAAAATAGTGTAAACAAAAAAAAAAAAATCATACTTACCTCCTCCATTTGCTCATGACGGGCTGCAGCTGCCATCTTGATTGAAGATCTCGGACTGAAATCCCATGCTTGGTGATGTATGACGTTACCACGCCAGCCGGAGTGACGACGTCATCTTCAAGCAAGATGGCGGCGGTGGCCCTTCGTGAGCAAATGGAGGTAGTAAGTATGATTTTATTTTTTTCTGTTAAATTTAAACTGCATTATTACTCTCAGATGCCGCGATCATGCATGAACGCGGCATCTGAGGGGTACAATGAAGGGGAGCGGCGCCATCGCAGCTCCCTGTCATTGCAACCACTACTTACAAAAAAATGCGCTTTGTGACAAACTAATTTGTCACAAAGCAAATTTTTTTTGTAAAATTCAGTGAAGCAGCCGAATGGAATTTTTAAAAAATGTGCTCATCTCTAGTGAGAAGGAACACCGATACCCAGAGGAAATCTACACATATGTGAAAACATACTCCATGCAAATTTTGTCCTTGGTAACATTTGAACCCAGGACCCTATTGCTACAAACCAATATCACTAGACCACTGAGCCACTGTTCTATATATCAGTTTCCATGCACATGCTTTAATACTTTCATTACGTACCTTGATCTGCTATATCAGTGTTTCTTTGACTTCGTCCAATGGCAGATACAGTTGGATTGACCAGGTTTTTTTTAGGTGGAACTGTCTTCTTTGCAGGAGCCTTCATTAGTTTTTGAAGTTTAGCAATGTTAGTTCTCACATCAGATAGTGAACTATCAACGTAGGAAGTCAGATTTGACAGGACTGTTTCCATTTTTATTTCTATTAAGGACTGAATCAGCTCCTCAAAACCTTTCTGTAAATATGTAATATTTGGTTGGGCAGCTTTAATTAATTGGGGCACACTGTCATTGAATTTCTTAACAGTGCTGAAAATACTTTGACACAAGACTTTTGCCTCATTGGCTGTTTTATTTAGTTGTGGTAAACTTGATGACATTCGTACTGTTTTAAACTCAAGAGCTTTAACTCTTGTGTTTACATCCTGTTGGAAATTACCTTTTGAGATCACCTCATCCTTTTTATTCTTTGGAGAAGTTGTAGGGTTAGTGAGGAGTATATTTACTTGGGATTCTATATTTTGTACCCGTGTTTGGCAGCGGTTTGCCTTAGTTTCTGAGAGTTGCAGTTTTTCCTCCATGTGGGTCATATTTAATTGATTTTGCTCTATTCTGATTTGCATGGCATTTATCTTTTGAGAAAGCTCAACATAAGTCAACAAGTTGATGTTATTTTCATTTGACACCTTGGTATAATGTACATCCTGTTGAGTTGATCCTGATTCTTTGACCAGGTTCTGCAAGGTATTGTTCAACTGTGGAATGGCCAACATAATCGTTTCCAGTTTCTCATTTGTTGCATTATAGTAAATTTCAGCTACATTTTCCATGTTAGATATGGTTGAGGTCATAACAAAATTATCATGAATAGAATCAACAGCATTATTTATTACATCCATAGTGCTGTTAAGGCCGTCTTCAACTTCCATGAGGCACTCACTAAGACGCCTTTCAAAAATCTGTTCTTGAGCTTCTGCCTTGCTGCGAAGTTCCTCCTGACCTTTAGCAAGTTCTTGCAGTCTAGAGCCTAGGTCCTTGAGGAATTCTGTAATATTCTTAATCTGGTCGTTGACTTCACCTATATCTGTCCTATGTTCATATTCAGTTGTCATACTAAATGGTGCCCCTTGTTCTATTAATGGTTGTAGTATGTCCATGTCATAACACAAATCGCTTATTTGCTCATTCATTTTATCAATCTTGTCATCCAGAGGAAGGACCACATCAGATACAGTTTTATTTAAGACGTGCATAGTCTCTTCAGCTCCTTTTAACTGCTTCTGGAAATCATTCTTGCAAGATGAAAATCTGTCTTCGCAGGCTTTCTCAATCGAGTGCCTCTGAAGATCCAACATTATTGTAAGGTTATTGATTTTGCCATCTTGTGAATTAATATCATCATATAACTTAAGCATCATTACATTCTGCTTTTTCAATCTTTCTTGCAAAATAACAAGATATTCAGTTATGTTATCATTCATGGGACTATGTTCTACTGAGACTGTTGGCTCCTTTGTATGTTCTTCAGTTAACATTTGACTATGAATTTCTCTTATTTTGCTTAGCGTGCTATTCAATGACTCAAAATAATCCTTGTTTCGTGATTTCTCATGTTCTAATTCCTTTTCTAGTGCCAAATGCTTTGTCTCCATTTCTTTAAAAGATGTTGTACAAACAAAAGCTGTACTTTTTAAAGTTTCAATTCGATTCTTGAGTTCTACCACATCATCCATCGTTGCCTTGCTCTCTTCTTCTTTTACACACTTCTCATGGGTAGAAATTATTGTATGGTTCAATGTTTTCACAAATTCCTTGGTTCTTTCTACATCGAGAGACATTTCAGACATACTCTTATACAATTGAGCTACTGTTTCCTTCATGTCTGCCTGCAGCACCGTCAGCTGATCCTTAACAATTTCTTTGATTAGGTCAGTAAAACTTTTCGATTTCAAATCTAAAATGAAGGAAAATAAAGGAAAATATTTAAAGAGGACCTCTCACCATGAAATTAAGTGCAATTTGCAGATAGCTTGCTATAGAGCAGGAGCAGCTAAGCAGATTGAGATATAGTTTTATGGAAAAAGATTCAGCAAAACTTGTCATTTATTCATTCAAATCTCTGCACTTTCTGAGTTCAGTTGCCCAAGTGGGTGGACTTAACAGTGATAGTTATATATACAAATTTATACAGGATAGGCCGTCAATTACTAAGAAGACCACCCATTTGGTTACTGAGCCCAGAAACAGCAGATATTTAATGTATACATTACAAAGTTTACTGCATTTTTCCCCATAAAACTATACATCAATCTGCTCAGCTTCTCCTGCTCTATAACATGCTGTCTGCATATTGCACTGCATTTTATGAGAACAGGTTTTCTTTAATGAACCTACTGTTATTTTGATTTGAGTATGCATAAGTCTATTTAGCTCAGTGAAAATTGACTCTGTTTCATGCAATTACATTCATAGTTCAAAATGACTTGTGAATCTGTAGATCATTAGAAATGTCTGCAGTTTTATTTATTGTGAATGCACTTGCTATTAGAATGTACGCATATGTGCAGTATGCTCACAAAAAGCACACTGAACATATTAACTGAGGTTCTCCAACAGACGATCAATAGTGTATGAAAGACATGTTTGCTTTTTCATAAAAAATGAGCTTTTATGCCTAGCATAAGCAGAATACAATGACAAGGTAATACAATACAATGATAATATCAAGGGCTGCTTTATTAGTAGAATTTCTGCCTAACATGTTCCCACAATAGAGAATTATTGATTAACGAGAACCTGTCACTGTAAAACGCAGTGCAATCTGGGGGCAGCATGTCATAGAACAGGATGAGCTGAAGAAATTCAGGAAAACGTTTAATTTATACATTTAAACCTCCCCTGTGCCCCCAGTGACTGACAGCTCTCTCTATAAGAGCTCTATCAATCACTGAGAAGACAGCCTAAATGTACAACTGAACTAAAAAAAAAATTAAAAAAAGGAAAAACTATGGTTTACTAAATCTTTTCCCATAAAACTATATATCAATCTGTTCAGCTCCTACTGCTCTATAACACAGATGTTCTCTAATTTAATGATGCTAATTTCCAAATACGCTATTAAAGATGTCTAAATTGTCAGAGGGGAGTTCATCATTCACAAGTCTCTATCTCTAAAGTATCCAATGGGCATATATGGGTATCATTCAATGTTTCATTGGTGACACTGTAGATGAATTAAACTCCTGTTGAGTTTCTACATGGATCACACCTGAATATCAAGGTAGGATTTAGTCATACATCAGTGTTTGGTTAATGATTTCCATCAGTGATTGTGAGGCTGTGTGGCTACACAGAGAAAAGCTGTGTGGCTACACAGAGAAAAGCTATAAGGAAAAGATCTGCATCTGTCCTGTGTTTTTGACCTGCAGTTTTGGCTCAAAATCACTGATGAAAATCACTGACTGAACACTGACTTGTGAATAAGGCCTTACTGAAGTGCATGTGGATCACTGAAAGATTTGTCTTGGGGCTACTCCTAAGGGCATTATCTTTGTGGTCTCCCTGGTCGTCACCCTTTAACCTGCATAAACGAATCTGGCCTCCATTGCAAGGGAACCACCAGATTGCTAAATCATTGAACAAGCCGACTACAGAATAGGTTCAATCTGGTAGTCAGGGCAGGTGTCGTACATTCAATCCGATAGCCAGTCCAAAGGTCAAAAAAGACAGCACAGGTTTAAATTTGAGAATGAAGCAGAAGTCAGGTCAAGCAGCAAGGGTTTAAAATCTAGTGGTAATTCTGAGGTAATACATGAGTAGTCAGACTTATTTATTTATTACTCAGGCATGCTCCCACAGGGGAAGGTGCTTTAAATACATTAGGAGGATTAACTATACTTGGATGTGTATGTGCCCTATGGGTAAGCAGAAGCACTGCAGGCAAGGACCAGGACACAGGCTACGGTGGAGTGGACAGAGCAGCTAGACTCTGTCGGCATGGACCATTGAAGCATAGGAGCTGGGGCACTATACAGATACATTTTATTGACTAGCTCAGTGGCTATGTTAATGGGGTCATTTATCAAACTGGTGTAAAGTAAAACTGGCGTAGTTGCCCATAGCAACCAATCAGATTCCACCTTTTATTTTGGACATCTCTTTTGGAAAATGAAATGTGGAATTTGATTGGTTGCTACGGGCAACTAAGCCAGCTGTACTTTACATCATTTTATCATAAATCTTTCATTAAATGCAGTTAGAAAAGAATTCAGATCCAGGTTCTGGTTGGCTTAATATCAGTATCAGATTGGGGAGGGTCTGACACCCGGGACCCCTGCCGATCAGCTGTTTTGAGAAGGAGCGCCGCTGCCTTCTCGAGCTTACCAAGCACAGTGCCATACTGTACATTGTATAGTGGTTGTGCTTGGTATTGCAGCACAGCCCTATTCACTTGAATGGGGCTGAGCTGCTCCTAGACCATGTGATCAATGAATGTTCCGGGTGTTGGATCTCCACAGATCAGATAATGATGACCTATACAGTATGACACTGCAGTAGCTACAAATCAGAAGCAGGTCTAGATCTTTAGGTGCCCAAGGCAGAGGTTTCAGAATGCACCACTCTACACACACACACACACACACACACACACCATTGTTGCTTACTCTGTTCTATCAAGCAATTCCCTCTAGAGGTAGGATCTTATAACTTATATTGGCTGCTTGTCACATAGCTAAAATCTATTCCTTTTTGACAGATGCTGTTCCCACACCAATAAGCACTTCTCTTTGATGACGGTAAAGCATACATTGACTCCTTGGCCACCATTACCTACAGCATTATCTGCACTTTGACACAGTGTCCGACTAGCTATAGTAAGAACTTTGAAGGCTGATTTTTTTTTCTTTTAATCCATCATTTGTGCGCCCACCTCTGTGAGGCCCTAGGTGACCACTTATTCTCCATTTCCATTGTCCTGGCCCAGTTTGAAGTAAACTACAGGAGAAATTTCATTTTAAAATCAATGATCCTGAATTTGAGGTTAAAATAGTTTCAAAATTTCCATTGTAAAAAAAATACTAAAACATGATTTACCTGAACTAGTTTGATGCACATTTACCTTTAAGGACCGATGGCAGATTCTTCTCCTTATCTGCTTCGTTGATTTTTTCTTCCAGAGAATACAGTGTTCTGTGCACATTGTTCAGGCTTGATGAGATATTTTCAGCATTCCTTTGGAGAAGAATTAGCTTCATTTCTTGGTTGTAAATCTGTTCAGTCAGTTTTTGCTGCAGTGCTTCATATCATGTTGTATAACAATAAAACAAAAGCTATTAGTTTAATGTGATGGATCTAAAAACCCTCACAGAATCAATTGACATCAATTCTCTGGCTTTATCTTCATCTCTTTAGAGGGACTTTTCCTATATTGTTTGTGCAGAAATAAGTGACTGATGATGGGATCCGACAAGCAAATAAGATTTTTGAAGAAACTTTCACTTGAATTATGGCTAACTACTATAACAAAAAAAATCATAGTAAGCAATGACACAAAAGCTAGCTGGGCCTAATTTGTCAAAACAATCTCTCAGAAAAAATGCCTGGTTTTCAAGGCCATGAATCCCACAGATGGAGCCCCAATGGCTGATATGGGGAAAGAAGGAGCCAAGCTCAAGTTGGTTTTCAACCTGAGGCCTGGTTCAGACTGCTGTTCAAATTTAAAGGGAATATGTCACCACATCACTTCTTACATGCCAGATGCACGCTGGTCAGAAGATTCTAATGGTCTTTGTTCTATGTCCATCGGAGGTCCCATTGTGAAGAAAACGGACGCTTTGCTTTATACTAATTAGCATCTGGTTGCAACAATGGCGGTGCCCTTGCACCTTGGTGCACCCGAGGCTCGTCTTCATTGATGGCTGCGCCCCTACTGCTTTGACCGACAAGGCCAAGCAATGAAGACTTACTCACGCCTGGCCCTGAAGTCTCGCAGGAGCATGTTCAACACACATTCTGAACAGGGATGGAGCTCTTAATTGCTTCAGTAAATAATGACCATGGCATCCCGCTGATTAAGTAGAAGAAGGAGGCTACCTCTGTCAGTCTTATGTGACATGACTGGGGGTTGCCACTAGGTGAACATGAAAGATGGTATCTTAAAAAAGTGTCAAAGGGCTACCATGGCTATAATATTTGTTTATTATTAATATTTTGTCAATGATACTTTGGAATACTCAGTGTACCAATGCTTTTTATAAAAGATGTGAAGTCGTCTAAGGAGACTAAAGAAAATGATTTAAAAAATTTTAATAAAATCAGTGAAAAAAAAAAGTTATGGACCTTTAACTGTTGAAATGCAAAAAATAATCAAATTTCTGATGCAAATAAGGCCCATCTTTAAGAGGTTAAATCCTCTGCCCTCTAATGATAATGTGATGACTGTTGGATCTGTCATCTCATTATACAGCAAAGCAGACAAGTGAGCTACAGGAAACAGAAAGAATCACTCTATTTTGCTTGTTCTAGTGACCAGTGTAAAAATTTTAATATTTTAAGATAAAAATTGTCCTATTAAAAAACACCAACAAAAAACAACAAAAATGTTGAAAAATATGGTAATAATAAACACTCTATATTAAAAATTGGAATTTTCTGATGATACATTCCTTTAATAGTCCTTCAAGGAATGTTCAATCATTCACTTTGTTTTTCCATGTTCTGTATATGGAAAGACATGATCCCAGTTAGCCTCCAACCATTCACTCAGAAATGTCACAAAATGGTTAGAAATAGTGATATTCCTCATGTACACCCCACAGGGCAGCTTATTCTGGAAAATTACCTGAAGTGACAGTTACATTTTATTCTATAATAATGGATGCCATAACTATTTATCTTTATGCCTATTAAGTCTTTATTATAGTTCATTTTGGGTTGAACAATTTTTTACCATTATGATTTATAATGTCTTGATAGTGGTCTTCAATACAATATGTATTGTATTTTTTTCAGAAATTAATGGGGTTGTTTCATCTGGCTGTTACTAAGGCAAGATGAGACACAGTCCCAACCTACAGCCGACCAGAAATCAGCAGAGTGCTCCAGCAGTGGGAGCTACTGAAACAGTGAGCGCCGGCGTGTTGTTTGTAAGGACTCATCTTGCCTTAGTAACGGTGAGATGAGACAAAGTCTTTAATAACCTCTCAAACAATGTAAGGGAAATAATTAGTCATTAGTCATTAGTGATTGTGTGGTACATATAGGTGTGTTTGCTCCTCCTCTCATTGGTTGCTGTATGCACATAGAGGTCACTAGGAGCAACACGCCTATATGTGCAGCGTCCACGCTCCTAGATATAGATGCCCAACGGCATAGTTAGGTTTAGCGTAGGACCTGCCTGACCTGAGACCACCTTGACGCTGGGTAGGTGGGCACAGATGTGTTTTGATCAAAATATATTGGCTAAGAGTCTCAGATTTTATCATATCAGAATGATGTCTTAGTTTATACAGTATATATTGTTTGCATCCATTTTTGTGCACTAGAACCCCCTTTTCTGTGATTTACTTTGATATGTATAGCCACTGACATCCGCAGTCATTATCACATCATGCAGGATGTTTTTTATCCTTTTGTCTCTGTGAGTTTTGCTTAGTTTATAACATGTACCTGAGGGAGTGGCATCTTCAGGTCTGAATGCGCTCTTAGCTTATCATGAGTAGCATTCTTGTGCACTTTTGCTCTTCCTATCAAATTGAGCGTCTTGATTGCGTGGTACATATAGGTGTGTTTGCTCCTCCTCTCATTGGTTGCTGTATGCACATAGAGGTCACTAGGAGCAACACGCCTATATGTGCAGCGTCCACGCTCCTAGATATAGATGCCCAACGGCATAGTTAGGTTTAGCGTAGGACCTGCCTGACCTGAGACCACCGTGACGCTGGGTAGGTGGGCACAGATGTGTTTTGATCAAAATATATTGGCTAAGAGTCTCAGATTTTATCATATCAGAATGAGGTCTTAGTTTATACAGTATATATTGTTTGCATCCATTTTTGTGCACTAGAACCCCCTTTTCTGTGATTTACTTTGATATGTATAGCCACTGACATCCGCAGTCATTATCACATCATGCAGGATGTTTTTTATCCTTTTGTCTCTGTGAGTTTTGCTTAGTTTAAATAATTAGTCATCTCAGTATATAACTGTAGATGCCTGAAGATGTATATGATGCATATATCAATGGAATACAAGTATAACCTAAACTACAACTACAGATTTCTATTTAAAGGGTTTTTCCAGGCTAATGATATTGATGACCTATCTTCAGGTTTAATTCTCGGTAGTAGATCTGGCAACAGAGACTGCAGGCAACAGTTGATAATGATGATTGGTAGATGTGAGAGAATCAAAGTCAAACGAATTGACTTTGATCCGAATTTCAGGAACAATTTGCCGCAAAGCTGAATTTCCTTGAGATTCGTGGTAACAAATCGAATTTCTTTGTGAAGCAGCCGAATTGAATATTTGATAACGTTGCTAATCACTAATGATCGGTCTTCAATATTGTTAGGCCAGAAAATCCATATAACCAACTCTGTTATATTATATTTCCATAGCAGGTTAACATCATTAAAAGATTTACCTGGGTCATATGCTGAAGTTCTCTTATCTTCAGGATCTACCTCATTAATGGCAAGGCTGCTTTCTGCCTGGTTCCGATGTATCTGTTTTTGAAGCTGTGGAGCTAAAACCAAAGTAGTAAGATTGCACTTAAATTGCTGTTTATTTCTGTTGATGGTATTTCATACCAAGAAACATTAATTACTTAAATCATTATAAACTTGAGCCAACGACCCCCATGCCCCCTGCATCTACCATGTGCCGTTTACAATATTACCATCTTCTTACGCTGAAAAGCAGCCCTTGGGCTCATCAGAGTACAGTGTATGGCAATAATAAGTGTTAGTAGAGTATATAGCAGTATCATGTGTGTAGACTATATAGGGATATTATGTGGGAAAAGCATTTAACAATACTACTGTACACCTTAGTATAGCATATAGCAATAATCTACATGTGTGCACTGTATAGCAGTATTATTTGTTTGTACGTCATGTAGCAGTATTTTATATGTGTACACTATATAGTGATATTATGTTGGTGTGGTGCCAAAATAATCTTGCACATGACGCCCTAAAGCCTTATGGGCCCTTTACACGGGCCGACAATTGAAACGATCATCGCTAACACTAGCGATGATTTTGCGGTCTAAATGTTGCCGATTACCTGATGAACTAGCAAAAAATTGTATCTTTTGTGCAGCAGATTTTGTGGCAGATCATGCTGTGTAAACACGATCTACTGCCAGGAAACAACAAGACAGTATGGGGAAGTGCAATGGCTTTAGTGATCCTCCTCCCTAAACTCCGGAGAAGCTGGAGGAGATTTCTGCATCTCGGTAAATACAGTGGTCTCCTCCACTAGCAATCAGTAGATTGTCGGGAAAGAACGCTTCCTTCCCGACAATCTGCTAGGTTGTCGTCTCGTGTAAAGGGACCCCAAGGCTGTCGCTATTTACACATAATGTATACGTGTGTATCCAGTATTTGTGCATACAGTATGTATTATCTATCTATCTATCTATCTATCTATCTATCTATCTATCTATCTAGTATGTTCTGCACAACCTTGAAAGTAGCTGTCCGAGACTGTTATCCCTGCCATTGCAGAGTTTACAATTTGGTAGAATAGAGACATCTGGTGGTTATGCAAGTGCATGCAGTATGTATTTAAATTGATTTACTGCTTTTGATATGTTATTATTACTCATCAACATATAGATTTTCTGATTGTTTTTAGATTTGTACGTTATATATTAGCATAGCTAAGAGCATAACATAAAGGTGGTCCAAACCTGTTAATTTGCACTGGTCTCCACTATACCCTGGGCAGCATTTCCACTCCAATGATGTCACTATTTTATGTGTATGTCTATACACAGGCTGTAAAATCACTCGACTCCTGAATAAATATAAAAAAAATACTAAATTTGTTAGACAAAAGTATTCTTCATAATTAACCAGCTTCACAATACTATGGAGGGGTTTAGGCTTTCTTCACACTACTTTATCCTATAAAATGCATATGAAGATACCCCAGTTTGCTATGGACCAAATATACAGTATGTCTAATCATTTATTTTAAGCATACCTTTGAAGTACAATATTTAAATATACAGAGAGTCATTTATCATGCTAAAATATGCCTAAATTAGGCATTTTTCAGGCACAGATTCTGCTTTCTGCGACTTCTCCCCGCTCAAGCCAGGTCTAAAAAAGTGGGCATGGTTCGGGCGGGGAAGGGGATAGGCCTGTAGGTCCGTCTCATTTACCATTTTTCACGCCTGTTTCAGGTGTAAAAAATGTAAATGCAAGCTGTCTTACATCTAGAAGTGGTGCTGGAGAGGCCTCTTCATAACTTTGGCGATCCACCGCCAGCGATGGGGTTTTATTGAGATCGGCGTCTAAAACATCACTGTTAATAAATGTGTCCCACAGTGCCTTTTTTGTAATGGGAGTAGATAGGATGCCCAAGTTCAGGCAGAGGTGGGAAAAATTCTGCAATCTAGGAATTATTTCAAAAATAGAAGTGTTAATTTATTTTTTATCAATTAACAAAATGTTGTGATTGAACAAGAGAAATTTAAATCAGATCAACATTTGGTGTGACCACTCTTTGTATTCAAAATACCATAAATTGTTACTACACTTATACACAGTTTTTGAAGAAACTCGGCATGGAGAACAACTTGGAGAACATCTTGGAGAACTAAGCATACATCTTCTATGTAGACTTGCTCAAATTCTTCTGGTTCTTCATGTAATTCCAAAAAGACTGTTGAGATCAGGGCTCTAGGGAGCCATATCATCATTTCCAGGAATTCTTGTTCTTCTTTACATTAAAGACAGTTCTTAATGGCATTGGTTGTATGTTTGGGATCAGTGACCTGCTGCACAATAAATTGGGAGCCAATCAGATGCCTCCCTAATAGTTTTGGCTGATGGATAAGTATCTGCCTATATTTCTCAGCACTGAGGAAACCATTAAACCTAACCACGTTGATGACCATAGATGCAGTGGTCTGCCAAGCAGCAAATGAAAGACACATCATGCTTACTTCCTATCAAAATCGGAAGATGTCAGCAGTTCCATCGTCTCAGAAATGTCAGAAACCAGTGGGACCCAGCTACACCCATCTACCATTGGAGAAGTCTGGCCAGAAAGCCATATCTTCATTGTGGAAACAAGACCAAATGACTCAACTATCTATGAAAACATAAAAAATTGGGTTCAGAAAAATGACAGCACGTGCTCTGGACTGATAAGTCTAAATTTGAAGTGTTTAGCTGCAACAAAAAGCAGTTTGTTCGTCAAAGGGCTGGAAAACAATACAATAATGAGTGTCTACACACAATAATGAAGCATGGCGGAGGTTCCTTGCAATTTTAAGGCTGCATTTCAACAAACAGAGTTGGCAATTTTTTTAGGATTAATGGGTTCCTCAGGCAGATACTTATGTATCATGCAATACCATCAAGGGAAGGTTTTGATTGGCTCCAAATTTATTCTGCAGCAGGACAATGACATCAAACATACATCCAATGTCATTAAGAACTGTGTTCAGTGTAAAGAAGAACAAGGAATCCTGGAAGTAATAATATGGCCACCAGAGCCCTGATCTCTACATCATCGAGTCTGGAATTACATGAAGAGACAGAAGGGTTTGAGCTATTCTATATCCACAGAAGATCTACTTCTATTTTTGAAAACAGTCTTACTTTGCAGTATTTTTTCAACACCTAAAATTTTTTCACAGCTCTGTATAAGCACACATTCTTGTCAATTTTTGTTAACTAGTTATATACTATGTCCATTTTTTTAGTCATTTCTGACAAACTTTTGGTAACATTTTGCTTATACAAAACTTGCAGTCTAGGCAATATGGTGTACAAAAAGCCAGAGATCTAATTTACACAGCTGTCTTAGGAAACTGTAAAAACTATTGTAGCCTAATGTGTGAAAGAGTTAAACATTGTAAATATGTCCTCTCCAGTTCTTAAGTAGTCAAAAGACTAAGGGTAAATTCTTTATTGCATTTATATTCATCGCTAACTGTGAGTTATTTGTAGAGATAAGCAGATTGAATTCAACCAAAATTTTGACTGATTTGGACTAATCAAAGCTGAATCGAATATTAGCAAATCGCTAATCTCTATTTTTTTGTTCATGACTTTAATATATGCTGTAAACCAGAGAACTAGCTATCAGGTATCTGATGTATTCATTGCTCTGACTCTCTGTCATTGTGTTTTTAGGAAACCTGTTACCAGAGTCCCTAGGTGGAAGTTTAGTAAACCCTGCTGTCCTGAATTCTGGCTTTAAAAAGTTGCAAAATATGACTTTTGCGACTTTTTGGGATAATTTGAACAAAATTTTGTGACATTTTGCATTCTTTAGGCTGTATTAGACTGGCAGATAGTCTGCCAGATCGTTCATATTAACACTTGTTAGCAATGCACTGGCAGTGTAATACTGCCGCCGATTACTTGTTTGCTTGTTCATCGGTCAATCCAGATTTTTAAACTGGTGCAAAAATGATCAAAAATGATCTTTTCTAAGCGGCAGATAGTGCTGTCCAATCACGATCTGCTGCCAGCAAACAACTAGTCAGTATGGGGACACGCAATGGCATTAGCGTTCCCTTGTCCCTATACTGTGGAGGAAACCGCTCCACTAACCAGCAGGTGGTTGTTGGGAAGGAATGCTTCAAAAGAAGGAAGAAGTACTTAAAACCCCCGCCCTAGGTCTCGCTAAGCCACGCCCCCAACTCAGTCAAGCCACACAGACTACCACCCAGCAGCCAACGAGGATTGAAAAAATTAAGCTAAAATTCAACTTCTGTCAGCTGTGTGGGAGCGGTGGGTGGGATTTTGACTTTCTTTCTGCAACGACAACCAGAAACACTAAATGAAATAGATTAAATATACCCATGTGAAGCAATGTTTTCTTCCACTGCTACCCTTTGCATGTCCTCATAAATTACCATGGTATTGACCTTTAATTCACGCCACCCTCAAAAGAAGGTCTTAAAAGCAACCCCCTCCAAAGTCCCGCTAAACCACGCCCCTGACCCAATCAGGTCATGCCCCCTCCCACACCCCAGCCAATGGGGATTGAAAAAATGAAGGTAAAAATCAACTACTGTCAGCTGCATTTACTTTCTCTTTGCAATGACACACAGAAACATTAAATGAAATAGACGAAATATACCCAGGCGAAGCCGGGTCCTTCTGCTAGTAACTTATAAAATTTAATTACCATGATGAGTACCTACTTTACTTGCCCAGAGTGATTATACATACTAGATTTGAACCTGACTGTATTTAGCTTATGTCTAATTTATAATTAGAGATGAGCAAATTGAAGCTGACGTGGAAGTGAAGTGGAATTCAATCAGAATTTCCGAAAAATTGGTGTAGGGAAAGGATAGGGAGGCATCATCTACAGTCATGGCCAAAAGTTTTGAGAATGACACAAATATTATATTTTCACATGATCTGCTGCCCTCTGGTTTTTATGTGTGTTTGTCAGATGTTTTTATCACATACAGAAATATAATTGCAATCATATTATGAGTAACAAAAGCTTATATTGACAGTTAGAATGAGTTAATGCAGCAAGTCAATATTTGCAGTGTTGACCCTTCTTCTTCAGGACCTCTGCAATTCTCCCTGGCATGCTCTCAATCAACTTCTGGACCAAATCCTGACTGATAGAAGTCCATTCTTGCACAATCAATGCTTGCATTTTGTCAGAATTTGTAGGTTTTTGTTTGTCCACCCGTCTCTTGATGATTGACCACAAGTTCTCAATGGGATTAAGATCTGGGGAGTTTCCAGGCCATGGACTCAAAATCTCTTTGTTTTGTTCCCTGAGCCATTTAGTTATCACCTTTGCTTTATTGCAAGGTGCTCCATCATGCTGGAAAAGGCATTGTTGATCGCCAAACTGCTCTTGGACGGTTGGAAGAAGTTGCTCTCGGAGGACATTCTGGTACCATTCTTTATTCATGGCTGTGTTTTTAGGCAAGACTGTGAGAGAGCCGATTCCCTTGGCTGAGAAGCAACCCCACACATGAATGGTTTCAGGATGCTTTACAGTTGGCATGAGACAAGACTGGTGGTAGCGCTCACCTCGTCTTCTCCGAATAAGCTGTTTTCCAGATGTCCCAAACAATCGAAAAGGGGATTCATCAGAGAAAATGACTTTACCCCAGTCCTCAGCAGTCCACTCCCTGTACCTTTTGCAGAATATCAGTCTGTCGCTGATGTTTTTTCTGGAGAGAAGTGGCTTCTTTGCTGCCCTCCTTGAGACCAGGCCTTGCTCCAAGAGTCTCCGCCTCATAGTGCGTGCAGATGCACTCACACCTGCCTGCTGCCATTCCTGAGCAAGCTCTACACTGCTGGTAGCCCGATCCCGCAGCTGAAACACTTTTAAGAGACGGTCCTGGCGCTTGCTGGTCTTTCTTGGGCGCCCTGGAGCCTTTTTGGCAACAATGGAACCTCTCTCTTTTTGGCAACAATGGAACCTACCTTTTGCAGAATATCAGTCTGTCCCTGATGTTTTTTCTGGAGAGAAGTGGCTTCTTTGCTGCCCTCCTTGAGACCAGGCCTTGCTCCAAGAGTCTCCGCCTCATAGTGCGTGCAGATGCACTCACACCTGCCTGCTGCCATTCCTGAGCAAGCTCTGCACTGCTAGTAGCCCGATCCCGCAGCTGAAACACTTTTAAGAGACGGTCCTGGTGCTTGCTGGTCTTTCTTGGGCGCCCTGGAGCCTTTTTGGCAACAATGGAACCTCTCTCCTTGAAGTTCTTGATGATGCGTTAGATTGTTGACTGAGGTGCAATCTTTCTAGCTGCGATACTCTTCCCTGTTAGGCCATTTTTGTGCAGTGCAATGATGACTGCACGTGTTTCTTTATCGATAACCATGGTTAACAGAAGAGAAACAATGATGCCAAGCACCAGACTCCTTTTAAAGTGTCCAGTGGTGTCATTCTTACTTAATCATGACAGATTGATCTCCAGCCCTGTCCTCATCAACACCCACACCTGTGTTAATGGAGCAATCACTGAAACGATGTTAGCTGGTCCTTTTAAGGCAGGGCTGCAATGATGTTGAAATGTGTTTTGGGGGATAAAATTCATTTTCTAGGCAAATATTGACTTTGCAAGTAATTGCTGTTAAGCTGATCACTCTTTATAACATTCTGGAGTATATGCAAATTGCCATTATAAAAACTGAAGCAGTAGACTTTGTAAAAATTAATATTTGTATCATTCTCAAAACTTTTGGCCTTGACTGTATGCTATAAAAGAAGAACAGGGTGCAATTGGAGAGTGTACATGTTGCTGCGCTAATTGGGGATCCAAATTGCTTTAAGGTTGTTTGCACTATATAATACATCACTAATTCCAGCAAACCTTGCTCGTGATTGGGGTGCAAGTTCTGTGATACAGCCATTAAAGGGGTTTTACCATCTTGGACAATGGGGGCATATCGCTAGGACTATTTGTATGGGGCCGCCGAAAATAGCCGAGCACTGGCTCGGCTATTTCCGTTGGCTGTATAGAAATGAATGGGAGCCGGGCCGCACATGCACGATGTGCTTCCATTCATTTCTATGGAGCCAACGGCTATTTTCCGCGGCCCCATACAAATGAATGGAGGGTGGCCGCGCATGCGTGGTGCGCCCTCCTTTACTTTCGGGGCCCTGTTCTCGATATAGGTGCAGGTCCCAGCGGTGGGACCCGCACCTATAGGACAATAGGGGCATATCCTAGCGATATGCCCCCATTGTCCAAGATGATAAAACCCCTTTAATGGGGTGTATTAATAGGAAAGATACGTACGTCCTATTAGCCGTTCTGCGTTGGTTTACATTGTTTTACTTTTTGGGGTCATTATTAGGAAAAGGAGGGAAAAATATATGACATAATCGCCGTTCAGTGGTGAAGTTACATTGTACTACCCCCATTTACAGGGTGTATTAATAGGATAGATATGTATGTCCCATTAGCCGTCCTGTATTGATTTTACATTGTATTGATGTTACTTTTTTGGGGGGGTGTATTGATAGGAAAAAATAAATAAATAAATGGCCTGGTTGACATCATGATTTATTTGACTCTTCTTCTGATCTGTCAGAGGAAGGAAAAATGAGACGCATAATGGATCCGATGTAGCAGCTGTAAGGCCTGTATGACATGGTCCCTATTTTGCATCAGAATTAGCTTATGATTTGGTAGCCAAAAGCAGGCGTTGGTACAAAACACAGAAGACTTGCAAATATTCCATTAATATGTAATCTCTGTTTTGGATGCACTCCTGTATTTTTTGGCTTTAGCAATACTGATGGATTACTGACCAAATGCTGACCGAGTGAAGGCGGATGCTCAACAGACAGGATCTGTTTTTTGGGGGTTCTGCCTACAGATGAGCAAACCTTCAATAAAGTTCGGGTTCGGTGTTCGGGTGATTTTATTATTTTCCATTATAACATGGTTAGAACGGAAAATAATAGCATTCTTAAGACAGCATGCTAAATAAAATGGCCATTCAGGGGTTAAAAATAATTTTAAAAAACCTCACCTCATCCACTTGATCGCACAGCCGGTATCCTCTTCTTTCTTCTTTCTGCAGGACCTGCAAAAGGACCTGCCTTGACGTCAACATGCTCACCAGGTGGTAAGCACGGTGACGTCATCGCAGGTCCTTTTGCAGGTCCTGCAGAAAGAAGAAAGAAGAGGATACCGGCTGCACGATCAAGTGGATGAGGTGAGTTTTTTTTATTATTATTTTTAACCCCTGAATGGCCATTTTATTTAGCATTCTGTCTTAAGAATGATATTATTTTCCATTATAACCATGTTATAACAGAAAATAATAAAATTCGGGTCCCCATTGACTTTAATAGGGGTCCGGGGTGAAGTTCGGGTTCCGAACCCGAACTTTGACCTGAAGTTCGGCCGAACCTGGCGAATCCGAACTTCCATGGGTTCGCTCATCTCTAGTTCTGACGGATCAGAGGAAGGGTAAAATAATCATTGACGTCAACACAAACTTACAGCTGACACCCTATCCACTCCGTCAGGGGGGCGTTACTTGCATATGCATTGGTTCTGTAGGCATTTATGTAGAATCAGCTGACGACGGTGTAAAAGGAGTGCGCTATTTCATGCTATAGTAGGATCTTGGGCCTCTGCACAATTATTTATACCTGGCACTAGCATCGACCTGTAAGGCGGAGTTCACACTTGAGTTAGTTGGTTAGTTTTGGCCCCGTAACTTCCCAAATAAGTGAAGTGTGTAGTGATTCTAAAAGCAACACCTGTCATGTGCGTTTTATACTTACTCACAGTATTGTTTCACTACTACATCAGACTCCCCATGCGTGTTACTTCAAGGCACAGTGTTCTACACTCAGGCTCTCTGCAGCCAGGAAGTAGCCGTTTTTTAGTGCGATTCACCACAAATAAATTTGGATCGCTCATCTCTATTTATAATACGTCATATAATACAAAGTCAATGTACATAAGTATAATGATACAAAACAGATACTAAATAGAGCTTTAGATATTGAGCATATACCTCACAGGACAGGCTCCCATATTCCAGGCACACGGATTTGCTCCACTAGATACATATGTTTCCATGTTTTCCATTACAACAGAGGGTGAGAGTCTTGTATGCACATAGGCGCACCAGTTTCTGTAAGAAAATGAGCAGAAATAAATATATAACAGTTATAGGATATATATATATATATATATATATATATATATATATATATATATATAGTAACTACAGGAAACTAACTTTTGCAAAGACATGGTTTTTTTTTGCCCCAAATGTTTTATTTACTGAAACAGTGCCTCTTTGGAAATACTCCACTATCCTTTTACTTCCTTTTCTTTTTACATTTTTTTTAATTGAATTTCAAAAAGAAACCTAAACTTCAAAGCATCAAACAGAGATGCATTGTATATCCATGGCATTACAGAGAGGAAATTAATTACCGTACTTGTACTTCAATGATACACATTACTATTCATAAGCATGGGAAAATCAAGTTAGTGTGTAACAAACCACACCCAACCAGTGTAAAGTGCTGTCTGATAAACTTGATCCATAATCAAATTGAATGATAGAAAGAAGGTAGGGGGAAAGGAAGGTGGAAGAAAGGAAGAAGGGAGAAAAAATGTGCAGGGGGTTGCTTACAAAAAGAAAAGATGTTGGTATTATTTCTTGGCCTGGTTGCCATACATCTGAGGTAAGAGGGGCAAAGAAAAGAATAAATAGATAAGTAAATAATTAAGTGTAAAAGGGACAGGTTGATAGAGATGGTTTCTGAAAATAATAGCTTTTGTGATTTGAGTTGTGATCGAGTTAGTGTTTGGAGTCGGGGGAATAGTTCTAAGCAGAAACATTAGGTTATTTCGAAGGAACAAATCAGGGAATATTCCTGATGGGATCTGAGCTCCCAGTGTGATAGTTCCTCTAATCTAGCTGTGTGCTCCCCTCTATCCACTGACAAATGGAAGGTGAAACTGAAGCCTTCCAGTGATAAGGAATGAGCAAGTGATCTGCCGCTATAAGAATCCTAATCAGTTGCAAAGTTTTCGTAGGAATACTGCCAGGGAACAAAAAAAAAAAAGCAGTGCAACGGCTAAGGTGATAGGCACGTTTGTTTCACAAATGGAGTTTATTTAAATTATTCCAGAACTACTTAATATTGAGCTCAACCACCAAATATGTATAAAGGTGCTTGCTTGATCATTACATCTCTAGGAGATGTCTAATACTAAACCATACATTAATTTCATTCTAGAGGGCATCAGATGACATGTAAGCAGTTTTCTGTATTATAATGTATCTTCAAGTATTTTTTTGGGCTAAAAGGACAGTTTTTATGCCCATCTCTCTCCAATTGCTTTCTAATATACAATGAAGTTGGAGAGTCAAGAGATGAAAACTGGTGTTTAATCGGTAATATTGTCTTCCTAGGTTTCTTCTTGAACTATTTGAAGGCATCTGGGATGTGCCAGTGGTGAAAAGACTGTCTTACTGGAAGTACCTAAGTGATTATATGGGAGAGTACCCAGATTTGAAAGATCAAAGTGCTCTTTTATTTGATCTAGGGAGGGGAATGAACTGTTTGGTTAAAGGGGTTAGCTGGGAATTTGATATTGATGAACCGTCCTGTTTGAAACAGCAGAAACCCAGTAGCTATGGTGCCAGCTGCACTTGCGACTGGGCGCCATCTCAAAGTGCCAACTTTTTCCATATATAGTATGTACAGTGGAGGTCACCAAAGGGTTAATATATGCAGCAGTGAATGTAGACATGTGTCCTCACATCTTACAGTTTTTTTTTTTAAATAAGAACCAAGCATTGCATGTTTTTGACAGCACACAATGTATACCCTTGTGGTATATATGAGCTTTGTACATTTTGATGTTATTTTATATTGCTTTTCTGTGAAAGCTCTTGCTTGACTTTTAGGCACAATATTAAAGGGGTTATCTGATAGGACATTAATATCAGATAGGCGGGGGTCCGACACCCGGCACCCCCACCGATCAGCTGTTTGAAGAGGAGGCGCGCGCCATGCCAGCACTTGTATAGGAGCGATCCGTCCCATTGAAATGAATGGGGCGGCTTGGGTGTAATTACACCTACTCACCGCTACTGATGTTACGGTGAGCAGGCAAACACACGGCGCAAGCCTCCTCTTCAAACAGCTGATCGGCGGGGGTGCCGGGTGTCGGACCCCCACGATCTGATACTGATGACCTATCCTGAGGATAGGTCATCAATAAATATAACTCGGAGAACCCCTTTAATTTTTATTCATTCTTTTTTTAACTTGTTTTTGTCAGACAGATTGCATTTGTCTATGCAAAGATGTTCCTGAACATCCATGCAGAGACATTAATTGTGCATCTCAAGAGGGGGAGCCCATTGTCTGAGACAGCTGGGCTCCCCAAAGAGAAGCAGAGATGTTTTTTTTTGTTGTATTTTTTACTTGGCTTTTGTTCTGATAAGTGCTGTCAACTGTGAGACCTTATATAGACAGGTGTGTGTCTTTCCAAATAATGTTGAATCAACTGAATTTACCACAGGTGGATTCCAAAGAAGGTGTAGAATCATCTCAAAGATGATCAAGAGAAATAGAAAGACTGCAAGATAAATGTCAAGTGTCATAACAAAAGGTCTGAATATTTATGTCCATTCAAAATTTTAGCTTTTCCTTTTTAATTTATAAATAAAATTCTGTTTTCACTTTTTTGTGATATTGAGCGAGTATTTATTGCAGATTGATGGGTGAAAGGGTTTGAAGACCTTCTGAATAAATTGTATATAGCTGTGGGTAAGCACATTGTTGACAGTGTTAAACAAAATGCTTAAAAACACACTGTGCCATCACATCTGTTATATTTTTTTTAAATTACAGATGGTGTTATTGGAAAAGAACACTGGCTTGTTAGGAATAAGCGTCCAAATGACGCATGATGAGGCCAATGATAAATACCAACAGTCAGCAATGGCAGATCTATTTATTGGCCTCAGCCAGAGGTGTGTGAACGATCCATAACTCATTCATTTTGACAAAAGTGATGTTTTTTACACTGGCAGAGGACAACTTTATTTGGGTGTTATGACGCCACCTGCCACACTGAAAACCCTCTCTGAGATGCCACTGGAAGCTGAAGAAAACAGTACAAAGAGTTCAAGGCACTGTTTCAATCTGCTTGTCCAGAAGTCCATGGGGTCAGGGAACACAGAATGTGCCAGAGAACAGTCTAGATAGGACAGAAAATTGTTTGTTCAGGTTATATGTCTCCATTTGCTGATTTGCATAACCTTGGGGCGGCATCTGAAAAAACTGCACCAACATATTTATGATACTGAACTGGCTCCTGTTCGGTAACTAGGAGACAACTGAGAGCAGAGAGGGCCTTCCCAATTTCGCATGTCTTTCGGCACCAGGAAAACATACCCCATTTTGCTTTGATAGTGAGGGTCTAAAAGCATGGCTATCCAGTAATAATCAGATTGATGCTAACAATCAGAGATGGGCGAAGTTATGAAAACTTCGATTTGGCTGCGTCACAAAGAAGTTTGTTTCGAGATTAATTACTTTGTCAATAAGCACAATTTTTCGGAAGTAGCGGGTGTGGTGACAGGGAACGGCGATTCCTGTATTCAACGCTAACCCGCAATCTGAGATGAAAAATGAAGCTTTTAAGGGGTTAAAAAAATGCTCCCCTCATCAGTTTAAAGATCCTTGAAATCTCATGCAGTGCATGATGACGTCATTATGCTGGATGGCTTGATGACATCATATGTCACCACACACGGGATTTCCAGAGGGATCTTTAAACAAGAAGGCTGCAGCAGCCTCTTCATGCTGAAACAGATGAAGTGAGTTTTTTTGGGGTTTTTTTTACGCAATTTCAGTTAAAATTGCATAAAACCACAAGGAAATTCAGATTGAAGCCCACTTTGGATACTTCAATTCACTCGACACTACTAACAATATGCCTGTCAGTATGTAGCGACCTTGTTCCGCTTGTAACAGTGTGAAACATTATAGCTGCAGTAATTAAGTTTGGTCAGTAGATGGCAGCAAAGCTAAGCATTAAACTGTCCATATGTATACATGTTTATGCATAGAAATGTATATAACTGTTTTTAGGTTACAAATCCAAGTTAAAGGCAATTTCTGGGACACTGTGGACTCCTACAAGCTTGATAATATGCTGGGATTGCTGTTTTGATGCTTGCCACCAAAGATAGATAGCTGCATCATCACCCAGCAGGAAACAGGAAGTGAGCTGTGTGTGGGACGACGGTTGGCCATAGAGGAGGACTTGTGCTGAGCTGGCTGTACTGTGTGGGGCTGCTGAGAAAGTGATGCTGCTGGCTGGAGACTTTGTCTGGAGAATCAAAGGCCGTGGTGTGAGCTGAAGGCTGTGTTTTGGGGGGGGCACAGTGACCGTCTGAAGTGTACCCCTGAAGTTCAGGAGCACCAGAGACTACAGCAATTAAAGGCCATAAGGACTTGTGAGTACGGCTTGGCCGCATCCATTTACTTCTTATGGCCAAAGTGATATAAGGGACTCTCTTGCTGACACCTTATCACTGAAGAGACTGACCTGTAGATTTAGGGTTTCAGAGTGCTGGAGCATGTTTATAACTGTACTGTAAAAGGAATACAGAATTTACCTGTGGATTTCAAGCCTACCTACCTGTTGGATTACAAATAGTATTGCGCAATACTTAGGGTGCACCCCGACGAGGGACCTATCCAGGAGGACTATATCCGTATACAAATTGCATTTTTTTACCTGTTTAAGGGACTTTGGGGCAGAGGGGATTGTGTTTGTTTACATTTATAGATTGTGCTATATTTCTGTATATTTGTCTCCTGTTAATTTTGTGTTATAAGCATTCCCAGGTCTCTTTCATTACTTCAATTAGTAAAGTTTATTACTGGGAACAAAACTGTTGTGTGTCTGTGTGGCATCGTGTACCCGCTGAACCTGTGGGCCCAGCCCTTGGTCATCTTACATTTGGCGCTGCGAGAAGGGTGCATTGATCACCATGCAGAACTCAACAGGGTCTGGGGAAGCTCCGCCCCTTGCTTCAGTCACCCCTCCTGCCGTGGGAGTAGCTCCGATTGTATGTCTGCCCGCAGGGGCGATTTTGAATCAGCTGGTAAAATTTGATGGTCAGAATATGCTGCTAGAAGATTGGGCCACACATCTAAAGAGCACCCTCAGGTTATACAATTTAGTTCCTGATCTACAATCAGATGTGGCGCTGAATGCCTTGGAGGGAGATGCCAGACACACTGTAATGCTGTGCCCAGAGGGGGAAAGGAAGACATTGGAATCTATAATCTCAATCCTTGAATCCATTTATGGAGAAACATCCTGTACCGGCAACCTTAGATCCCGTTTCTTCACTCGCTTCCAGCGTGAAGATGAGACTATTCCCCAGTTTGCCAATGCCCTCCAGGAGATCTGGTCACATGTGCTAAAGAGAGGAGCCAGTGGTGCAAATGTCCTTGGAAACGGAGATCAAATCCTCCGGTATCAGTTTGTCCTCGGATTACGGGGCCCTCCCCTCCGCCAAGCCCTTAAAGATCGTATCCGGGTGAATGATACTATACAGTTTCAAAAGATATTAGCTGAGGCAGTGGCCCAGGATAAAGAAGAGGAGTATGGGACTTACTCAGTTAGGATGCAGGCTGCAGGAGGTCAGAGAACTCCATCTGATGGAGAAGATCTGCGAGAGACAGTGAAGGTACTTAGTGCATCCTTAGCAGATATTCAGAAACAATTGGCTCAATTACAGTCCCCGGGTCACTCTGATTACCGGGAAAGGGGTGCTGCTCTGGAGGCTGGGTCAAGAAACTTCCCCATGCATCGTACCGGTCTATCTCAATCTACAGCTGGACAGACTTGGGGTTTCACTAATGATCGGAGAGCAAGGGGTCCCCAGTGTTGGATCTGCCATGAAAGAGGGCATATCTCCCGGCAATGCCCAAAGAAGCATTTGAATCAAAACCAGCTGCCGTTAAACAGGAACCTCCCGCGGTAGTGGGGCATACCGCGGGGGAGGTAAGGTGCCAGAATGTCCCTGAAGACCCTCGGGACTTGGTGGCTGAAAGCCCCTACCTAGAAGTGCTGATTGAAGGACAGATGGTGACATGTCTTATAGACACAGGTTCAGAAGTTACCACAATGCCCTTGAAATTTTTTGAGAGTAATTTCAGCCATCTGATGAAACCTGACCAAGAAAATTTGATTAAGTTGACGGCAGTAAACCAGACTGCTATACCTGTGTTCAGAGTGGCTTGGGTGAAAATCGAGCTATGTGGACAAGACATCGGCAAGAAGGGGGTGGTGCTGGTAGAGAAACCGGCTTGGGATGGAGCCCCAGTTGTATTGGGAATGAATATCCTGCGAGAATTAGATCGGCTCATGTTTACAAAAGATGGCCCGGGTTATTGGAGGAAGACAACTTCCCACAAGCCAACACAAAGAGCATTCCAGAGGTTGATCAGAACATGCGGTATCCATAAAAAAACTCCTGGGGGTAAACCCATAGGAGCAGTCTATGCTCCGTACAGAACTTCCTGCACCATACCTCCACGTCAGGAGAAGATGATACGAATGGCAATTGGAGGCCATCGGAAGCTTAATGGGATAGATGTGCTAATGGAACCTTTAGGCCTATCAGAAGCCAGCCGAAGCCCAGTGGTTGCCAGAACTATAGTGACAGTTGCAGATGGCCATGTGTTAGTCCGGTGTATCAACGTACATGATTATGCAGTTACTTTCCATGCGGGAGAGAAGGTGGCTGAGCTGCATGTGCTGCAAGAAGAGACCCTTACGGGTAGCCAGTTAGCCCTACGGGCCGTACAAGGTGATGTCTGGACCTTGACAGTTGATAAGAATTCTAAAGAAGAGCCCACGCCTGAGTGGAATGGCCGGCGAATCTTAGAGCACATAGAAATTGATACTAGCCAATTCACCACTGAACAAATGGAAAAGATTGAAGCAGTGCTGTGGGAGTTTCAATCCACTTTTTTACAGTGTGAAGAAGACTTTGGGTGCACAACGGCTATTGAGCACGAAATACCTACTGGGAATACCCTCCCAATTAGAGAAAGGTACCATCAGATCCCTCCTACTCTCTACCAAGAGGTGAAGACTATGCTGTCCAAGATGATAGAAAGTGAAGTGGTAAAGGAAAGCCAAAGCCCATGGGCTGCACCGGTGGTCTTGGTACGGAAGAAAGATGGGTCCTTGAGATTCTGCGTGGATTACCGGAAGTTGAATGCAGCCACAGTAAAGGACGCCTTTCCTCTGCCAAGAATTGAAGAGTCATTGACGGCTCTACAGCGTGCTAAGTATTTCTCAACCTTAGACCTGGCAAGTGGTTATTGGCAAGTACCCGTTGCAGAGAAGGATCGTCAGAAAACTGCCTTTATACTACCTATGGGGCTGTACGAATTCAGAATGCCCTTTGGGCTGACAAATGCTCCGGGTACATTCCAACGTCTGATGGAACACTGCCTGGGTGAATTGAATTTTGAGTCAATTCTGATCTATCTGGATGACGTGATAGTCCATGCACCAACGTTCGAAGAGCATTTGAGGAGGTTGTGGCAAGTGCTAAGTAGGCTCAGTAGCCATGGCCTTAATATCAAGCCAAGAAAGTGCCATCTCTTCCAAACTGAGATAGAGTATCTGGGCCATGTAGTATCAGCTGAAGGAGTTCGCCCTGCAGATAGTAAAGTGGAGGCAGTGAGCAAGTGGCCAAAGCCTAAGACCCTTCGGGAAGTTAGAGCGTTTCTGGGACTGGCCGGTTACTACAGAAGATTTATAAGGGGATTTGCTAAGATTGCTAGTCCGCTACATGAACTCTTGAGAGGGACTTCTCAGAGTCCAAAGTCATGCCCTGTATCATGGGGGCTGCCACAGCAACAAGCATTTGATGAACTGAAGAAAGCCCTGACTAGTGCTCCCATCTTGGCATTCGCTCAATATGACAGGCCATTCATTCTGTACACTGATGGAAGCTTGCATGGTTTGGGAGCTGTGCTAGCACAAGAACAAGAAGGCCAGGAACGAGTTATTGCGTATGCTAGTCGATCCCTAAGGGACTCTGAGCGAAATCCGGAGAACTACAGCTCATTCAAACTGGAATTATTGGCACTAGTCTGGGCAATGACAGAGAAATTCTCAGGATATCTGACAGGGGCACGTGTTCTAGTAAGAACCGACAATAACCCATTGGCCCATTTGCAGAATGCAAAACTTAGTGCCCTGGAACAGCGGTGGATGGCTAGAATGGCCAAGTATGACTACACCATTAAATATCGTGCTGGTAAAGACAATGCCAATGCTGACGCCCTATCTAGGGTCACCTGGGAGATGCCAGTTGGCAAAGTTGATGTAGAGGATGAAGGGACTGAAATACCCGATCTTAGTCAGGTGCCTCGCCAGTCGCCAGTGGCAAGCTCAAGTGGGGTGGCCACTAGTAGCACGGTGCTACTAGGGAAGACAGAGGAAGAATGGGCTCAAGTGCAAGATGATGACCCAGACTTAAGTAAGATCAAAGACTGGGTTAAAACTGAGACCTGGCCCAAGCTTGAAGTGAGAAGTCGATTGTCTTCGGATGGATGGAAGCTGTTGCAACAGTGGGATCGGCTGAGGATTCGAAATGGGGTCGTGTACCGGAGGGTGTTCCTGCCTACAGATCTTGAAGAGAGGTGGCAGATAGTGATACCTGGTGCACTGGCCCGAAGAGTGGCACTTGAAGGACATGAGAAGGGAGCCCACTTTGGAGTAGACAAAACGTACAAGTGGGTGCAGAGGCTCGTATACTGTCCACAGTTGGAGCAGATTGTCCAAGAAGTGTGCCAGAAGTGTCGTGTATGTGAGCTAGCGAAACCTCCTCCAACCAACAGCGAGCCCCAATTCAAGTGATTCAAACGTCTGCACCATTAGAGATTCTGATGATCGACTACATCTTGATTGGACAGTCAGTGAGTGGACATCAGTACTGTCTTGTGATGACAGATCATTTTACAAAGTTCTCTGTGGCAGTACCGACACGAGACCAAACTGCAGAGTCAGCTGCCCATGCCATTTGCAGACACTTCATACAGGTGTATGGATGTCCGAAGCGAATTCATTCCGACCAAGGAACTTGTTTCCAAGGAAAACAGATGGAAGAGCTGTGTCGGCTGTATGGGATTAAGAAGTCACGGTCAACTCCATACCATCCATAGGGCAATGGAGCCTGCGAGAGGTTCAACAGAACACTTCTGCAGATGCTTCGCACTCTGGAGACAGAACGTAAGAGACGCTGGCCCGAATATCTGCCTGAGTTGCTCTGGGCATACAATAATCGTGTTCATAACACTACAGGTTATACTCCATACATGCTGCTGTTCGGGCGGCCAGGACAAGAGATTGCAGAAATGAACCTCAGCTCTCCTGCTGATGAGATAACTAGAACAGCTGATTCCTGGGTGCAGGAGCACCGAGACAGACTGAAGACCGTTCAACGGGTGGTCAGTGAGAAGTTGCAAAAGCAAGTCCCTAGGGATCATCCGCCTGTGCAAACTGAACCATTGCTACCGGGAGAGCGAGTATTGGTTCGTGCAAAGCGGCCCACCGACAAGTTGGCTAACCGCTGGGAATCACAGCCCTGTATTGTAAAACGGCAAGTGTTTGCAGAAGGTCCAGTCTATGATGTTCAAGTAGAAGGCTCTGATGGGCCGACTCGAAGATTACATCGTAACATGCTCAGACCATGTCTTTCAGAGGGTCGGTCCTCACTTGATAATGCCAGAAAAGTTAATCAAAGACATTCAGACCCAGTGCATCCTAGAGAAACTGAGTAGTGGCTAGTCACTACACCGCCTAGGCAAACTGATGAGGCAGCTGCTCCCCCATGTCCCATGACGGATGATATCCCCGAAAGTGTGCTACCACCCAGAGGGGAGATGGATACAAGTCCTACACTAATGTCACAGGACTTGGACATCCTTAGATCGGAGCGCTCCACGGCAGGTATACCCCCTCAGCGCTATGCGGCAGATGAGTTTATTTGGTAGAGTTGTCGGGACACCAACATTTTAGTGGGGTGGCATGTAACAGTGTGAAACATTATAGCTGCAGTAATTAAGTTTGGTCAGTAGATGGCAGCAAAGCTAAGCATTAAACTGTCCATATGTATACATGTTTATGCATAGAAATGTATATAACTGTTTTTAGGTTACAAATCCAAGTTAAAGGCAATTTCTGGGACACTGTGGACTCCTACAAGCTTGATAATATGCTGGGATTGCTGTTTTGATGCTTGCCACCAAAGATAGATAGCTGCATCATCACCCAGCAGGAAACAGGAAGTGAGCTGTGTGTGGGACGACGGTTGGCCGTAGAGGAGGGCTTGTGCTGAGCTGGCTGTACTGTGTGGGGCTGCTGAGAAAGTGATGCTGCTGGCTGGAGACTTTGTCTGGAGAATCAAAGGCCGTGGTGTGAGCTGAAGGCTGTGTTTTGGGGGGGGCACAGTGACCGTCTGAAGTGTACCCCTGAAGTTCAGGAGCAGCAGAGACTACAGCAATTAAAGGCCATAAGGACTTGTGAGTATGGCTTGGCCGCATCCATTTACTTCTTATGGCCGAAGTGATATAAGGGACTCTCTTGCTGACACCTTATCACTGAAGAGACTGACCTGTAGATTTAGGGTTTCAGAGTGCTGGAGCATGTTTATAACTGTACTGTAAAAGGAATACAGAATTTACCTGTGGATTTCAAGCCTACCTACCTGTTGGATTACAAATAGTATTGCGCAATACTTAGGGTGCACCCCGACGAGGGACCTATCCAGGAGGACTATATCCGTATACAAATTGCATTTTTTTTACCTGTTTAAGGGACTTTGGGGCAGAGGGGATTGTGTTTGTTTACATTTATAGATTGTGCTATATTTCTGTATATTTGTCTCCTGTTAATTTTGTGTTGTAAGCATTCCCAGGTCTCTTTCATTACTTCAATTAGTAAAGTTTATTACTGGGAACAAAACTGTTGTGTGTCTGTGTGGCATCGTGTACCCGCTGAACCTGTGGGCCCAGCCCTTGGTCATCTTACACGCTCTTCCTCCACTGGTAGCTCCTCATTCTCCTCCTCCACTTCCTCCTCCATAGGACTTTGTCCATGTGGCTTACGAAAAGCTACAGGGCAGCCAGGAACTTTTGGAAGCTGTTCTTTTTCTGCCATCTCTTGTTGCATCAGCATGAGTGTCTGCATAAGCATCTGCTGTAAGATAAATATGAGGGGTGGCATTTTTGATGCCGCAGTTGTCTTACAAATTTGGAAGCCTGTGTATGCAACACTCATCTTTGATGAGTTGCCACTGCCTGACTCCAAAACAACACATGGCCCCTTCTGAGGTGGTCTAGTGCATGATGAAATCATCCACTAGTTTATGCTGCTCATACAGATGCTTCAGCATATGCAAAGTGAAATTCTAGCAAGTTGGAATGTCAAGGATCAAGCAGTGCAGTGGCAATAGTGTTCTGCCACTACATGTCCAGGAGGGAGTCCTTACCACATAAGAATAGCTGAAATGCAAGAACAATCTCCAGTACCTTTTGCAAGCCATGATACTCTTTCGAAAAGTGTTTCAGCACTAAATCTATCACATGTGCCATGCAGTGAGCATTTGTTATTTCCCCCCAATGCAGAGCATTAACGATGTCCCTACCATTTTCACTGACCATCTTGTCCAGTTGGAGTTGGTAGGGAAACAGCATGTGGAATGCTTGCTTCTTGATCCACTTAAGCATTTGAGTAGCCAGGAGCCTAGCAATAGGGGGTGCACAGGTAGCAGTCGCTCCCGACCCAGGAGCCTGAGATGCAAAGACCATTGTGCTGCATAAGAAGATACCGGTATTATAGAAAGTGTATGCTGGTCAAGTTACACCTCTGGCTGGAGGGAAGGGGTTAGGTCAAGAATTTGGCATGGAGGGGGCTACCGTTTCAATTGTTGCCTCAGGCAGCACAAAGGCTAGGTGCACCCCTGCCCTTGGCCACAAAGTACTGAGGGAAGGGGGGCCCATACTGAACACTTAAAACAGGGCCCATGAGCCTTTACCTACGCCCCTGCATTAGACTAATGAATTATCATCCCTTATGGCCGCTTTCACATGAGCGTGTTGTACCCTCCTGGAGCATGAGTATAACACAGCTCCCGTCCTGAACTCCCAGAACTGCAAGGGTCGCATAGCATTATATTGATTTATGATGCTATCTAACCCTTAAAGTTCTGGAATGTATTGGATAACAGGACATAATGCTGTCACTGTTATCAAATACATTCCATGAGCTACCAACATAATGCTAATGGTCATGACAACCATTTGCATGCAGAGAGTATTGTATACAAATTTGTTTATATTCGATCATATGCTCGCTTAAACGATGATTGTTGTCTTCAGACAGGTCTAGTCATTGTGTCTATCGGCAAAAGGTCATGTGAGACACATTTACATTACCACAATTCATTGATGACAAACAATAATTTACTTTTTTACATCACAAGTCTTAAACAAGCATTTTTAGTAAAATTGTTCGGTGGCTACGTACATTCACATTACATGATTATCGTGCACCATGCTAGCGTTTAAATCGGAATGATTATGTACTAGTCTAAATAAGCCTTTACTGCCATGTTGTTTACTGCACCGACCTAGACAATATGGCAATGTCCATATAGTATCCAAGTACCCAGTCAACCTGAGGACTTCTATCACATTGCATTTTTGCTGTCCAGTGTGGGCAGTGCAACCTATACCAGATCCAATAAAAGTTTTATTTGGTTATAAATCAGCCTAGAAGATCATTCAGGAGAGGAGAGAAAGGAATTTAGAGATAGCTCTTTAACAAATTTCATGGCATACTGTAGCTTGCTATGTCCTGTGATACGTAGTAGCCATGAAAGCCAAATTTTTAAGAAAACCATGTTGCAAATCTGCTTTTAAGCCAAAAATGTATCTAAATTAACAAAACCCTAACATCTGTGCATAAATATAAGGTTTTCTTTTTGAATAAAATAATTGTTTTGAGCAAAATTCATACTCCTATGTTTTGTATATTATGTAAATTAGATTTTTAATAGAGTGCTCATGGGCCCAGATTAACGACAAAGACATAAAAATATGCAGTATATAAAATGCAATATGTTTTAAAGCTACAAAGTATTCAGAAAGGGAGGCATAGGTGAAAATGAGAAAGCAATATAATTTTATATGACACCTAGAAAAATGAAATGGAAAATAATTTAGCCTCAAAGAAATCTAACTTTGAAAGTCATTTTCTACATGTGAGTGATTTCTAATAGGGAGATACCCCAAGGCTTTGTAAAATTAATTCCATTAAAACTGTTAAATTATTCAGGAGGGCATCATCAAATCTCTTGGTATAATGATTTCCCTCTAATTTGGTATACTGTATTATCTCTTGGTAGACAATATCATTACATTCATTATTAACAAATCATGTTACTGGCACATTTGAGATCAATGGGAATACAGGCAGTTCTTTGTCTTCAAAGCACCTGCCACATAAAACTAAATTATTACCTTGCTGTTGAAAGCTGCAGATATTTTTATCAGAACTTAACAGGCAATATTGTTTTATCTTTTTAAAGTCCAAATGAAAGTTTACATTAGCTTCAACGTGACTAAACTTACATTTATTCGGCCAATAATTGACCGACATCATAACCACTTCCATTTTTTTTGGGGGGGGGGTTGAGTTTTGCTTTATTTGTCTTTTTTGTGTTGTATATGTTTTGTATATATAGTTTTTAGAAAATGGTGAAATTGTGAAAATAAAATAATAAAGGAATTTAAAAAATAACTACTGCAGTTCCCCATGTAAGCAAGAGCTTGAAGCTGTAGCAGTTTAAAGTTAGTTCAATTGCAACCATCATCACCATCGAGTGCAGGAGGTGGGTCCCTGACCAGTCCATAATGTAAGGAGACTCCTCTCTCCAGGAAATAGTTGCAAAAAACAAACAAAAACTTCAACAAACAAGTGATTTATTGAAGTAGTGCCCAGTACAATATGAACATTTATGCCACTATAACCTTTATCAGATACATGGATGCCACACTGATGGTGAAAGTATGGCACTATCATAAAGAGATCTCAACAAAAAGGGGTCTCAACTTCATTCGCTTGAAAAGCCTGAGCAGTAGGAGTCACTGCCTGTGGAGGTAAGCAATCCCTTTCTCTAATCTTTTGCAAACCAACTAAAAAATATATATGGAGTCATCTAGCTAGGCTATAAAAAATGGGTCTCAGGCTAGATGGATCTACCTGTGCATGAACCAGACCCTGGTTTAACCATAAATATCCTACTGACTCCCTTTAAAGTCTGGACAGGAACTAGCATACATGGAGTGAACTAAAAAGAAATTATAACTATCCACTAATTTTTATATTAAAAAAATTACAAACAATATTCACAGATAGATTGTTCATAATGGTTTTGACAGAAGAATCCCTGTAATGAAGGCAAAGGCAGAACCTTTGTAATGAATACGATTAAACTTCAGACTGTAAAACAGTATTTCATGAAACAAATTTAACAAATGCAGACACTCCAAAAAAGGACACAAAGTCACATTAATACATAACCCCTAAGTGGCTTACTTTGTTATATAATCCTATGCCTGAATTTGGTGTGATTTTGTTACAGCGAAGGGTATATGCACGCAGCAGTATAGTGTATGTGGATTTGTGTTAATTGCATTTTTCAGGGATTTGCCTAAGATCTCACTCTTTGAATTGTTAAGGATGATATCTGCACTGAATCCACACAATCAATTTCTGCATAGAAAATATTCGCACTGTGTACATGAGATTTTGAAAATCTCCCCTACTCAGATTTTGCTCTGTTAGAGGATGATGATACAGTGGCTTTTGAAGCAGAATTTTGCCACAGACAGCCATGCCGAAATTTTGCCGAAAATCCACCAAGAAAAGAAATGTCCTGTCCTGGCGAGGCTGCTCCACAATCCTCAGCACTGCCTCTCAATGAGATGTATGGAAGGAGCAGAGGACGTGGCCGCTGGTGGGCTGTCCATGGCAAAATTTCACTTAAAAGCCGCTGTGTCAATTAAGCTGCTAAAAATCTGCACGTAATACACACCACGATGTGTATGTACTAAAGCTAAGCCTCCTCTGCAGCTAAGCCACTTGTCGGATGAGACAAAAAAATTGTCTGCGACTAGAGATGAGCGAACATGCTCGTCCGAGCTTGGTGCTCGTTCGAGCATTAGGGTACTCGTAACTGCTCGATGCTCGGACGAGTATCTCGCCATGCTCGAGGAAATGGCAACTTCCGCATCGTGCTTTTTTGGCGCCTAAAAACACAGCCAATCACAAGCCAGGAGACTCTACAGTACACCCAGCATCACGTGGGGCCCTTACATGTCGATAGCAGGGGTTGGCTGGCCTGATCAGGTGACCCTGGAATATACTACCGACTGGCCGCGGCGCTCGGCTCAGATGCCGTCTGGATGTCGTTAGGGATAGAGCTGCTGCCTTTCAGGGACAGTGTTAGGGCCTGCATTTAGTTGTCTGTTAGGCAGGGATCACCCACAAAGAACCCAACAGCCCTTCTAAGGGCTAGAAGACATTTTATTTATTTATTTTTTGTCACTTGGCTGGCTGGCACTAGTAGTGCAGCTATCGCCATATCTAACCCTGTTTTTTTTTTTTTTTTGTTCTATCTCAGTGATACAAATCCATTGCACACAGCACTGTGGAACCATTCTGTGTGTCACAGTTCAGCACTGACTCACTCCAATCCATATATACTGTCCAGGTGACACTTTCTGTACGTCACACAATACAACCAAGTCATTTGCTACCAATATCATCTACCGCTTGATCCAGAAAATTGTGTGACATTTGTCTGGGTCACAGACTAAATAACCACCGTTAACAGGGTGTCAGTCAGTTCTACCATATTTCATGCACGTCACGTTCCCAAAAAAACAAAATATAAAAAAAAAAATTATTATTTCAGTTGTTTTAGCTCAGTGATACAAATCCATTTTACTCAGCTGCGTGCAACCTTTCTGTGTGTCACAGTTCAACACATTCGCTCCCATCCGTATATACTGTCCAGGTGACACTTTCTGTACGTCACACAATACAACCAAGTCATTTGCTACCAATATCATCTACCTCTTGATCCAGAAAATTCTCTGTGTGACATTTGTCTGGGTCACAGACTAAATAGCCACCGTTAAGAGGGTGTCAGTCAGTTCTACTATATTTCCTGCACGTCACGTTCCCAAAAAAACAAAATATAAAAAAAAAAAAATTATTATTTCAGTTGTTTTAGCTCAGTGATACAAATCCATTTTACTCAGCTGCGTGTAACCTTTCTGTGTGTCACAGTTCAACACATTCGCTCCCATCCGTATATACTGTCCAGGTGACACTTTCTGTACGTCACACAATACAACCAAGTCATTTGCTACCAATATCATCTACCGCTTGATCCAGAAAACTCTCTGTGCGACATTTCTCTGGGTCGCAGACTAAATAGCCACCGTTAAGAGGGTGTCAGTCAGTCCTATCATAGTTCCTGCACGTTACGTTCCCAAAAAAACAAAATTGTAAAAAAAATATAAAAAAACAAATATAAAAAAAAATTATTTTTCAGTTGTTTTAGCTCAGTGATACAAATCCATTTTACTCAGCTTTGTGTAACCTTTCTGTGTGTCACAGTTCAGCACATTCGCTCCCATCCGTATATACTGTCCAGGTGACACTTTCTGTACGTCACACAATACAACCAAGTCATTTGCTACCAATATCATCTACCGCTTGATCCAGAAAACTCTCTGTGCGACATTTCTCTGGGTCGCAGACTAAATAGCCACCGTTAACAGGGTGTCAGTCAGTCCTACCATAGTTCCTGCACGTTACGTTCCCAAAAAAACAAAATTGTAAAAAAAATATAAAAAAAAAAATATTTTTTCAGTTGTTTTAGCTCAGTGATACAAATCCATTTTACTCAGATTTGTGTAACCTTTCTGTGTGTCACAGTTCAGCACATTCGCTCCCATTCGTATATACTGTCCAGGTGACACTTTCTGTACGTCACACAATACAACCAAGTCATTTGCTACCAATATCATCTACCTCTTGATCCAGAAAACTCTCTGTGCGACATTTCTCTGGGTCGCAGACTAAATAGCCACCGTTAACAGGGTGTCAGTCAGTTCTACCATATTTCCTGCACGTCACGTTCCCAAAAAAACAAAATATAAAAAAAAAAAATTATTATTTCAGTTGTTTTAGCTCAGTGATACAAATCCATTTTACTCAGCTTTGTGTAACCTTTCTGTGTGTCACAGTTCAGCACATTCGCTCCCATCCGTATATACTGTCCAGGTGACACTTTCTGTACGTCACACAATACAACCAAGTCATTTGCTACCAATATCATCTACCGCTTGATCCAGAAAACTCTCTGTGCGACATTTCTCTGGGTCGCAGACTAAATAGCCACCGTTAACAGGGTGTCAGTCAGTCCTACCATAGTTCCTGCACGTTACGTTCCCAAAAAAACAAAATTGTAAAAAAAATATAAAAAAACAAATATAAAAAAAAAAAATATTTTTTCAGTTGTTTTAGCTCAGTGATACAAATCCATTTTACTCAGCTTTGTGTAACCTTTCTGTGTGTCAAAGTTCAGCACATTCGCTCCCATCCGTATATACTGTCCAGGTGACACTTTCTGTACGTCACACAATACAACCAAGTCATTTGCTACCGATATCATCTACCGCTTGATCCAGAAAACTCTCTGTGCGACATTTCTCTGGGTCGCAGACTAAATAGCCACCGTTAACAGGGTGTCAGTCAGTCCTACCATAGTTCCTGCACGTTACGTTCCCAAAAAAACAAAATTGTAAAAAAATATAAAAAACAAGTATAAAAAAAAAATATATTTTTTCAGTTGTTTTAGCTCAGTGATACAAATCCATTTTACTCAGCTTTGTGTAACCTTTCTGTGTGTCACAGTTCAGCACATTCGCTCCCATCCGTATATACTGTCCAGGTGACACTTTCTGTATGTCACACAGTACAACCAAGTCATTTGCTACCGATATCATCTACCGCTTGATCCAGAAAACTCTCTGTGCGACATTTCTCTGGGTCGAAGACTAAATAGCCACCGTTAACAGAGTGTCAGTCAGTCCTACCATAGTTCCTGCACGTTACGTTCCCAAAAAAACAAAATTGTAAAAAAAATTTAAAAAAACAAATATAAAAAAAAAAAATATTTTTTCAGTTGTTTTTAGAGATGAGCGAGTAGTGAAATATATTCGAAAGTTCGAAATTCGATTCGAATAGACCGCGAAATTCGACTATTCGACCGAATATCGAATCCCATTAAAGTCTATGGGGAAAAAATGCTCGCCACTTGGAAATCTCAATTCGACCACTTGGAGGTCACCAAGTCCACCCTGAAACCTCAGAAAAGGATGCCAACACTGCTGGAATGCAACTGGGACAGCAGGGGAAGCATGTCTGGGTGCATATAACGCGCCCAAGTCGCACTATTACGCCACTATCACAGCCTCTCAACAATACACTCCAAAGACAATGTAACCTCTCTGTAAAGTGAGACCATACAAGGAAACCTTCTTTCCTCTACATTGCCATGGACCCCAAGCCAAACTAGACAAAAAAGAAGATGAAATTCTGCACCCCTTAAAATCACGTTGCCTATGACAACCACAGATGGCATAGGCAAGGGGGAAAGCAAATAGACCCCACCCCTAATTGTCATTGTGTGTGTGTGTGAAATGTGGTCAGACATGTCTTCTTTAAAATGTAAAAACAACTCAAACACATGCAGAAGCCTTAAAATGCCCAAATTGTTGGCGCTAGAGATGTCAGTGACCCGACCTGGCCCAGTGTCATGTCTAGCAGGTAAAGCAGTGGGGATGTTGAGGGATGCGTAGGACCGCAAAAGGCAGGAAGAGGCCGTGGGCTGGCCAGAGGCTCATGGAAAATTTTGTGGAGGCCCAAGAGGTGAGACGTCTTAAAAATTGTGTGGAGGCTAAAGAGGTGAGACCTCTTAAAAATTATGTGGAGGCCCAAGAGCTGAGACCTCTTAAAAATTATGTGGAGGCCCAAGAGGTGAGACCTGTTAAAAATTATGTGGAGGCCCAAGAGGTGAGACCTCTTAAAGATTTTGCGGAGGCCCAAGAGGTGAGACCTCTTAAAGATTTTGTGCAGGCCCAAGAGGTGAGACCTCTTAAAGATTTTGTGGAGGCCCAAGAGGTGAGACCTCTTAAAAATTATGTGGAGGCCCAAGAGGTGAGACCTGTTAAAAATTATGTGGAGGCCCAAGAGGTGACACCTCTTAAAGATTTTGTGGAGGCCCAAGAGGTGAGACCTCTTAAAAATTATGTGGAGGCCCAAGAGGTGAGACCTCTTAAAGATTTTGTGGAGGCCCAAGAGGTGAGACCTCTTAAAGATTTTGTGGCAGGCCCAAGAGGTGAGACCTCTTAAAGATTTTGTGGAGGCCCAAGAGGTGAGACCTCTTAAAGATTTTGTGGAGGCCCAAGAGGTGAGACCTCTTAAAATTATGTGGAGGCCCAAGAGGTGAGACCTGTTAAAAATTATGTGGAGGCCCAAGAGGTGACACCTCTTAAACATTTTGTGGAGGCCCAAGAGGTGAGACCTCTTAAAAATTATGTGGAGGCCCAAGAGGTGAGACCTCTTAAAGATTTTGTGGAGGCCCAAGAGGTGAGTCCTCTTAAAGATTTTGTGCAGGCCCAAGAGGTGAGACCTGTTAAAAATTATGTGGAGGCCCAAGAGGTGAGACGGGTTAAAAATTATGTGGAGGCCCAAGAGGTGAGACCTCTTAAAGATTTTGTGGAGGCCCAAGAGGTGACACCTCTTAAAAATTATGTGGAGGCCCAAGAGGTGAGACCTCTTAAAGATTTTGTGGAGGCCCAAGAGGTGAGACCTCTTAAAAATTATGTGGAGGCCCAAGAGGTGAGACCTGCTAAAGATTTTGTGGAGGCCCAAGAGGTGACACCTCTTAAAAATTATGTGGAGGCCCAAGAGGTGAGACCTCTTAAAGATTTTGTGGAGGCCCAAGAGGTGAGACCTCTTAAAAATTATGTGGAGGCCCAAGAGGTGAGACCTCCTAAAGATTTTGTGGAGGCCCAAGAGGTGACACCTCTTAAAATTATGTGGAGGCCCAAGAGGTGAGACCTCTTAAAGATTTTGTGGAGGCCCAAGAGGTGAGACCTCTTAAAGATTTTGTGGAGGCCCAAGAGGTGAGACCTCTTAAAGATTTTGTGGAGGCCCAAGAGGTGAGACCTCTTAAAGATTTTGTGGAGGCCCAAGAGGTGAGACCTCTTAAAAATTATGTGGAGACCCAAGAGGTGAGACCTGTTAAAAATTATGTGGAGGCCCAAGAGGTGACACCTCTTAAACATTTTGTGGAGGCCCAAGAGGTGAGACCTCTTAAAAATTATGTGGAGGCCCAAGAGGTGAGACCTCTTAAAGATTTTGTGGAGGCCCAAGAGGTGAGACCTCTTAAAGATTTTGTGCAGGCCCAAGAGGTGAGACCTCTTAAAGATTTTGTGCAGGCCCAAGAGGTGAGACCTCTTAAAGATTTTGTGGAGGCCCAAGAGGTGAGACCTCTTAAAAATTATGTGGAGGCCCAAGAGGTGAGACCTGTTAAAAATTATGTGGAGGCCCAAGAGGTGAGACCTCTTAAACATTTTGTGGAGGCCCAAGAGGTGAGACCTCTTAAAAATTATGTGGAGGCCCAAGAGGTGAGACCTCTTAAAGATTTTGTGGAGGCCCAAGAGGTGAGACCTCTTAAACATTTTGTGCAGGCCCAAGAGGTGAGACCTGTTAAAAATTATGTGGAGGCCCAAGAGGTGAGACCTGTTAAAAATTATGTGGAGGCCCAAGAGGTGAGACCTCTTAAACATTTTGCGGAGGCCCAAGAGGTGAGACCTCTTAAACATTTTGTGCAGGCCCAAGAGGTGAGACCTCTTAAAAATTATGTGGAGGCCCAAGAGGTGAGACCTGTTAAAAATTATATGGAGGCCCAAGAGGTGAGACCTCTTAAACATTTTGTGGAGGCCCAAGAGGTGAGCCATAAATATATAAATTTTTCTTATTTACGGAGCAATTCTACGGCGGTTAAGGAGGAGGAGGAGGAGGTGGAGGAGGAAATGGCACTTCATACAGATGGCACTTCACTTTTGGCTGCTTTCCACGGTTGGAGAAGCAAAGTCCGGGTCAATCCACTTGCTGTTCATTTTGATTAGCGTCAGCCTGTCCGCACTGTCGGTTGACAGGCGGCTGCGCTTATCGGTTATAATGCCCCCGGCTGCGCTGAACACCCTTTCTGATAGCACGCTGGCGGCAGGGCAGGCAAGCACCTCCAAGGCGTACAGGGACAGTTCCAGCCACGTGTCCAACTTGGAGACCCAGTAAGTGTAGGACGCCGAGGGATCGGGGAGGACAGGGGTACGGTCTGCCAGGTACTCCCGCAACATCCGCCGATACTTGTCCCTCCTGCTGATAGCGGGCCCCGCAGTGATGGAAGTTGCACGAGGGGGTGCCATGAACGTGTCCCACACCTTGGAGAGTGTTCCCCTGGTGGCTGTGGGCCTGATAGATGTTGTGGGACTCTGGGAGACCCTCTCCTCTCTGCCGCCAGCGATGGTGGGTGGGAAAATCTCCATCATGTTCTGCACGAGTTCCCTCTGGTATTCCAGCAATCGATTCGTCCTCTCCTCTACCGGAATAAAAGAGGAGACGTTATCTTTATACCGGGGGTCCAGGAGTGCGAAGACCCAGTACAGTTTGTTCTCCACTATCCGGACAACACGTGTGTCCCGGGAAAAGCAGCCCAGCATGAAGTCAGCCATGTGTGCCAGACTCTGAATAGGCATGACCTCACTGCCCCCACCAGAAGGATCACTTGCCATTTCCTCCTCTTCCTCTTCCGCCTCCTCTCCGCCCCATCCGCGCTGAACCAATGGGACGCACACAGCCTGACTGCTACCCTCGCCGCCAGCATCCTCCTCCTCTTCCACAGCCACCTCCACGTCGTCCTCCTCCTCATCCTCCTCCTCCTGCAACTGCCACCGTGAAGCAGACAAAAGTGTGGTCTGACTGTGTAGCTCCGTTGCGTCTCCTCCTACCCCCGTCTCCTCTGCGTGCAATGCGTTCTCCCTTATTGCGATGAGCGATTCTTTAAGGACGCATAGGAGCGGGATGGTTACGCTCACTATAGCGTCCTCGCTGCTGACCTTCTTGGTGGACTCCTCAAAGATACGCAGTACATCGCATATGTCTGCCATCCATGGCCACTCGTGGTTGGCAAACTGAGGGAGCTGAGTTGGAGGCACGCGTGGATTCATAATCTGGTACTCCATCAATGCTCTCTGCTGCTCACACACCCTGGCCAACATGGAATAGGTGGAATTCCAGCGAGTCGGCAGGTCGCACAACAGCCGATGTTCAGGCAAATGGAGGCGTTGCTGGAGTTTTTTTAAGCTAGCAGCAGCTACAGTTGACTTCCGAAAGTGAGCGCACAAGCGCCGCACTTTCACCAGTAGCTCTGCCAGGTTGGGGTAAGTCTTTAGAAATTTTTGGACTACCAGATTAAAAACGTGGGCCAGGCATGGTACGTGATCGAGTTCGGCAAGCTCCAGAGCCGCCACCAGGTTACGGCCGTTATCGCACACGACCATGCCTGGTCCTAGCTGCAGCGGCGACAGCCACATCTCCGTCTGCTGCAATATGGCGTCCCTCACCTCTGGGGCGCTGTGCTTCCTGTCGCCCAAGCTGATGAGCTTAAGCACCGCCTGCTGACGTCTCCCCGCGCCAGTGCTGCAACGCTTCCAGCTAGCGGCTGAGGGCGATGTTAAGGCAGAGGAGGAGGAGGAGGAGGAGGAGGAGGAGGGGGTTTATCAGAACCCATGCTGGCAATCTTGGGCGGGGGTGGTAGGTAGGCCGTCTCTGTTTGCGACCCCGTCCCCGCTTCCACTACATTCACCCAGTGTGCCGTCAAAGAGATGTAGCGTCCCTGGCCGCAAGCGCTTGTCCACGAGTCGGTGGTCAAGTGGACCTTTGCGCTGACTGCGTACCTCAGGGCCCGCCTGATGTTACGCGACACGTGCTGGTGCAGGGCGGGGACGGCACTCCGGGAAAAGTAGTGGCGGCTGGGGACGGAATAGCGAGGTGCGGCAGCCGCCATCAGGTCGCGGAAGGCCTGCGTCTCCACAAGCCTAAACGGCAACATCTCCAGGGCCAGCAGTTTGGAGATGTGGCAGTTTAAGGCTTGGGCTTGGGGGTGACTCGAGGCGTACTTCCGCCTGCGGTCGAACGCCTGCGAGATGGACAGTTGATGGGACGAGGAGTGTGAAGGTGCAGGCGAAGAGGCGGGGGAAGGGGAGGCTGAAGGAGAAGGCCCCAAAGTAGCCGAGGCAGAGGCAGATGTGGAGGTGTCCTGGCTGGAGGTCTGGACCGCAGTGGCAGCACACAACAAAGGGGAAGAGGCAGTGGCAGCAGGACCGGGCGCAGGTTGTATTGCGTTTGCTCTCTCCCACTCAGCCCAGTGCTTGACTTCCAAGTGACGCCGCATGCCTGAGGTGGTCAGATTGCTCTTCTCAGAGCCCCTACTCAGTTTTGAGTGGCAGAGTGTGCAAACCGCGCTCAGTTTGTCATCCGCACAAACATTAAAAAATCTCCACACCACAGAAGTACGAGGCCTCGATGGGGGAGCTTCGCGCGACTGCCCGCTGCCGGGAACAGCTTCGGCCGTGCTGGCTGTGGCCTCACTACTCTGTCTGGACTGTCCTCTGCCTCTGGACATCCCTCTGCCTGTGGACATCCCTCTGCCTCTGGACATCCCTCTGCCTCTGGACATCCCTCTGCCTGTGGACATCCCTCTGCCTCTGGACATCCCTCTGCCTCTTGCTGCCTTTTTCGGTGCTGCGCAGACCACCACCTCTCCACTGCTTTCCCCGCTGGACATCACCCCTGGCCAAGTGGGGTCGGTCATTTCGTCATCCACCACCTCCTCTTCCTCACTCTGCTCCTCCTCCTGCCCACTGGACATTCCAACAGCCTCCCTTGATGGCAACTGCGTCTCATCATCATCATCGCTCATGATAACAGATGCTGGTTCAGGGTCCACATCAGCAGGAGATGGCGAAAACTCAAGTGTTTGGGCATCACTACAAACAAATTCCTCTGCTAGCTCCTGGGATTCTTCCGGCACATCTGAAAAAGGACCCGAAAAGAGCTCCTGGGAGGGGTCAAGGGTGGGATGACTCTGTTGGCCAGGTGTGGAGGAAGGAGGGTCAGAGTGAGACTGTGTGGATGACTGGCTGGTGGACAACTGTGTGGAAGCGCTATCGGCTATCCATTGCACCACCTGTTCAACCTGCTCAGGCCTCAACAGCGGTGTAACTCGCCCCCTGCTTAACTGTCCCATAAAGGCAGGGATTCTGGATGAGTGGGATCCTGGCTGACCCTCACCAGCACGCATTGTATCCCCACTGGCTTCAACAAGGCCACCAACAGCATTTCCGCGCCCCCGTCCTCGTCCACGTCCGATTCCGCTAGCCCCCCTCCGCATTTTATTTTTTTTTGGTTGCAAATACAATATTTGGGTATATAATTAGGTATGTGAAATAATTTAGCAAGAGAACGCACAGTATAGTGGCCAATTAAAAGGCCTAGATATTGTATATTTCAAGGTACACAGCCGTGTACTAACTGCTCAGACGGTGGGTATTTACACCAGGTATGTGAAATAATTTAGCAAGAGAACGCACAGTACAGTGGCCAATTAAAAGGCCTAGATATTGTATATTTCAAGGTACACAGCCGTGTACTAACTGAACAGACGGTGGGTATTTACACCAGGTATGTGAAATAATTTAGCAAGAGAACGCACAGTACAGTGGCCAATTAAATGGCCTAGATATTGTATATTTCAAGGTACACTGCCGTGTACTAACTGTACAGACGGTGGGTATTTACACCAGGTATGTGAAATAATTTAGCAAGAGAACGCACAGTACAGTGGCCAATTAAATGGCCTAGATATTGTATATTTCAAGGTACACAGCCGTGTACTAACTGAACAGACGGTGGGTATTTACACCAGGTATGTGAAATAATTTAGCAAGAGAACGCACAGTACAGTGGCCAATTAAAAGGCCTAGATATTGTATATTTCAAGGTACACAGCCGTGTACTAACTGAACAGACGGTGGGTATTTACACCAGGTATGTGAAATAATTTAGCAAGAGAACGCACAGTACAGTGGCCAATTAAAAGGCCTAGATATTGTATATTTCAAGGTACACAGCCGTGTACTAACTGACAGACGGTGGGTATTTACACCAGGTATGTGAAATAATTTAGCAAGAGAACGCACAGTACAGTGGCCAATTAAAAGGCCTAGATATTGTATATTTCAAGGTACACAGCCGTGTACTAACTGTACAGACGGTGGGTATTTACACCAGGTATGTGAAATAATTTAGCAAGAGAACGCACAGTACAGTGGCCAATTAAAAGGCCTAGATATTGTATATTTCAAGGTACACTGCCGTGTACTAACTGTACAGACGGTGGGTATTTACACCAGGTATGTGAAATAATTTAGCAAGAGAACGCACAGTACAGTGGCCAATTAAATGGCCTAGATATTGTATATTTCAAGGTACACAGCCGTGTACTAACTGAACAGACGGTGGGTATTTACACCAGGTATGTGAAATAATTTAGCAAGAGAACGCACAGTACAGTGGCCAATTAAAAGGCCTAGATATTGTATATTTCAAGGTACACAGCCGTGTACTAACTGCACAGACGGTGGGTATTTACACCAGGTATGTGAAATAATTTAGCAAGAGAACGCACAGTATAGTGGCCAATTAAAAGGCCTAGATATTGTATATTTCAAGGTACACAGCCGTGTACTAACTGCTCAGACGGTGGGTATTTACACCAGGTTTTTAAAATAATTTAGCAAGAGAACGCACAGTATAGTGGCAAATTAAAGGCCTAGATATTGTATATTTCAAGGTACACTGCCCGTGTACTAACTGTACAGACGGTGGGTATTTACACCAGGTATGTGAAATAATTTAGCAAGAGAACGCACAGTACAGTGGCCAATTAAATGGCCTAGATATTGTATATTTCAAGGTACACAGCCGTGTACTAACTGAACAGACGGTGGGTATTTACACCAGGTATGTGAAATAATTTAGCAAGAGAACGCACAGTACAGTGGCCAATTAAAAGGCCTAGATATTGTATATTTCAAGGTACACAGCCGTGTACTAACTGAACAGACGGTGGGTATTTACACCAGGTATGTGAAATAATTTAGCAAGAGAACGCACAGTATAGTGGCCAATTAAAAGGCCTAGATATTGTATATTTCAAGGTACACAGCCGTGTACTAACTGTACAGACGGTGGGTATTTACACCTGGTATACAAAAAGGGTATTGCAGGCACACAGAACCCAGAACACTAGAGCCAAATAAACTGTATTTAAAAAAATAAAATAAAATTCACAGCCGTATACTGCCAGATCAGATGGTGCATATACACACTAGTTATATAACAGGGTTTTTCAGCCAAAAAGAACGCTGAACAGTAGTGCCAAATATAGTTTGGTATGTAGCAGAGCACCTAATACACCACTAATGCCTCTCTCTGTCCCTACTCCAGCAGCTATCCCTGAATACGGCAGCCGTTCTCTGTAAAGTGTATCTTGTAGTAAAGCTATCACTGTAGTGCACTATAGTAGCCCTGATAAGGGCTTTTAATCACGCTCCTGCCTGTCCAACTGCTAAAACCTGTCTGTCCCTTCTCCAGCCTCTGTCCCTGACTAAGTTCACGCAGCATATGCGTACGAGCAGGAAGAGCTGAGTTTTTAATATTCGAGGTCACATGGTTTTTCCAGCCAATCCATGTAGACGCTGTTTTCGCGCTGCCAGCGTGCTCAGCGTGCCTGTCATACCCCCCCTGCATGTTGATTGGTGGAAAAAGAGCGCCAGGGAAGGTGGGAGGGGAAACGAATTCTAAGTGCGCCATCGCCGTTATACTCGATTGAAATCGAGTATGCCGAATAGCGTAGTATTCGATCGAATACCGGCTCGATCGAACACTACTCGCTCATCTCTAGTTGTTTTAGCTCAGTGATACAAATCCATTTTACTCAGCTGTGTGTAACCTTTCTGTGTGTCACAGTTCAGCACACTCGCTCCCATCCGTATATACTGTCCAGGTGACACTTTCTGTACGTCACACAATACAACCAAGTCATTTGCTACCAATATCATCTACCGCTTGATCCAGAAAACTCTCTGTGCGACATTTCTCTGGGTTGCAGACTAAATAGCCACGGTTAACAGGGTGTCAGTCAGTCGTACCATAGTTCCTGCACGTTACGTTCCCAAAAAAACAAAATTGTAAAAAAAATATAAAAAAAACAAATATAAAAAAAAAATTATTTTTTCAGTTGTTTTAGCTCAGTGATACAAATCCATTTTACTCAGCTTTGTGTAACCTTTCTGTGTGTCAAAGTTCAGCACATTCGCTCCCATTCGTATATACTGTCCAGGTGACACTTTCTGTACGTCACACAATACAACCAAGTCATTTGCTACCGATATCATCTACCTCTTGATCCAGAAAACTCTCTGTGCGACATGTCTCTGGGTCGCAGACTAAATAGCCACCGTTAACAGGGTGTCAGTCAGTTTTACCATATTTCCTGCACGTCACGTTCCCAAAAAAACAAAATATAAAAAAAAAAATTATTATTTCAGTTGTTTTAGCTCAGTGATACAAATCCATTTTACTCAGCTGCGTGTAACCTTTCTGTGTTTCACAGTTCAACACATTCGCTCCCATCCGTATATACTGTCCAGGTGACACTTTCTGTACGTCACACAATACAACCAAGTCATTTGCTACCGATATCATCTACCGCTTGATCCAGAAAACTCTCTGTGCGACATGTCTCTGGGTCGCAGACTAAATAGCCACCGTTAACAGGGTGTCAGTCAGTCCTGCCATAGTTCCTGCACGTTACGTTCCAAAAAAACAAAATTGTAAAAAAAATATAAAAAAACAAATATAAAAAAAAAAATATTTTTTCAGTTGTTTTAGCTCAGTGATACAAATCCATTTTACTCAGCTGTGTGTAACCTTTCTGTGTGTCACAGTTCAGCACACTCGCTCCCATCCGTATATACTGTCCAGGTGACACTTTCTGTACGTCACACAATACAACCAAGTCATTTGCTACCGATATCATCTACCGCTTGATCCAGAAAACTCTCTGTGCAACATTTCTCTGGGTCGCAGACTAAATAGCCACCGTTAACAGGGTGTCAGTCAGTCCTACCATAGTTCCTGCACGTTACGTTCCCAAAAAAACAAATATAAAAAAAAAAATTATTATTTCAGTTGTTTTAGCTCAGTGATACAAATCCATTTTACTTAGCTGTGTGTAATTTTTCTGTGTGTCACAGTTCAGCACACTCGCTCCCATCCGTATATACTGTCCAGGTGACACTTTCTGTACGTCACTTAATTCTACCAGACTGAACAAGTTTGTGGGTTTCAGTACACCAGGCCCGTTTAATTTTTTTTTTTTATATCATACACTTATATACAAACAATGTTGAACCCCAGGGCTAAGGGTCGAGGACGAGGGCGTGGGCGTGGGCATTCAATTACTGCAGGGGGCAGAGGCCGTGGTCCTGGGCAGGGTGAGACAGTACCTGCTGATGAGGGAGCTGTGGAACGCCGCAGAGTTACACTCCCTAGCTTCATGTCTCAACTTACAGGGACACGTGGTAGAGGACTGTTGAAACCACAACAGTGCGAACAGCTGATCTCGTGGATTGCGGACAATGCTTCAAGTAATTTGTCCACCAGTCAGTCTTCCACGCAATCCACCCACGTTACCCAAGGGAGCACTCCTCTGGCTCCTCCACCTCAACCTCCTTCCCCCCAGTCTGCCCCCTCCCAGGAAAATTTGGTATGTGATCCGGCATACTCTCAGGAACTGTTTTCTGGACCCTTCCCAGAGTCACAAACCACTTCTCAGGTTGCTGCTGACCTCGTTCCCGATGCCCAAGTTTTCCAACTGTCGCAGTCTGTGGGTGATGATGATGATGATGACAATGTTGACTTAGTGGAAGAAGTTTGTAAAGAGGTGTCGGACGATGAGGAGACACGGTTGTCAGACAGTGGTGAAGTTGTTGTCAGGGCAGGAAGTCCGAGGGGGGAGCAGACTGAGGAATCGGAGGATGACGAGGTGACTGACCCAAGCTGGGTTGATATGCCGAGTGAAGACAGTGCTTCTGAGGCGGAGGCGAGTGCTGCACCAGAACAGGTTGTAAGAGGCAGTGGTGTGGCCAGAGGGAGAAGCAGGGCCAGAGCTGGTGCATCAGCAGCAACTGTTTCACGTAGTGAAGCTCCCGTGGCGAGGCCTAGATGTTTGCAAGTCTGGAGGTTCTTTAAAGAAAGTGAGGATGACCGACGGACTGTGGTGTGCAACCTGTGCCACACCAGGATCAGCAGGGGTGCCACCACTACTAGCCTAACCACCACCAGCATGCGCAGGCATATGAGTGCTAAACACCCCACTCAATGGAACCAAGGCCGTTCACCACCTCCTGCGGGTCACACCACTGCTCCTTCCCCTGTGTCACTCGCTGCCTCTCATAGTCAACCCCCTGCGTCACTCGCTGCCTCTGCTAGTCAACCCACTGCCCAGGACCCCGGCACGAGCGCCTCCCACCGGAAAACCACACCTTCGCCTCAACGATCCTCCACAGTGTCCACCAATGTGTCCCAGCGCAGCGTTCAGCTGTCTTTACAGCAGACGCTGGAGCGCAAGAGGAAATACAGTTCCACCCACCCACATGCCCAAGCCCTCAACGTCCACATCTCCAAATTGCTTAGCCTGGAGATGCTGCCCTATAGGCTGGTAGAGACCGAGGCCTTTCGCAATCTCATGGCGGTGGCTGCCCCTCAGTATTCCGTCCCCAGCCGCCACTATTTTTCCCGATGTGCCGTCCCAGCCCTACACCAGCACGTGTCGGAGAACATCATCCGTGCCCTGACCAACGCTGTTTTCTGAGAAGGTCCACCTAACCACGGACACGTGGACAAGTGCTGGCCGGCAGGGACACTATATCTCACTGACGGCACATTGGGTTAACTTGGTGGAGGCTGGACCGAGAATGACCCTGGGGCCGCTCATGTACTGCCCACAGCCCGAGGATTGCGGGGCCCTACCTCGGTCACGGTCTCTCAGACGTACTATGCCTCCCTCCACCCCTCCTCCGACCCCTCCTCCTCCACCGAATTACCATCCGTGGGCACGGCGCCTTCAGTCGGTAGCTCTAGGCGCAGCAGCAGTGCCGTGGGTAAGCGCCAGCAGGCGGTGCTCAAACTGCTGAGCTTAGGTGACAAAAGGCACACCCGCCCAAGAGCTGTTACAGGGCATCACGGCGCAGACCGATGTAGTGGCTGGCACCGCTGAACCGTCCAAGCCAAAGCATGGATTGTGTGTGACAACGGG